>SZWC01001493.1:141584-171477 GCA_023375785.1 Penium margaritaceum
GCGGGTAGTCCGCCGCCTGTCGTCGCGCCGGTGTCACCAGGGCCGCCTGCCTCAGGGATCTGCACGAGTATGGACACGGCCGAGTGGTCACAGTAAACTGTACAGGAACGGCACAAAGCACAACACTCCCCCATGACCCGATGGTACGCATGTCCATACGCGTGCAGCACTAGTACAACCACATAGTGAGTGACACAGACAGATGAGACGGCAACGTACATCCCATACTTAACCACTGTCACGCACGGGGCGAAGCCCAACAGAACGAATGGCCACCAGGAACTTTCCGCGGGCAAGTGCCTTCGTCAAGAAATCAGCACGCTGCAAGTCAGTGCCAACCCACATGATGGAGATCACGCGTCGCTCCACCAGATCACGAACGAAGTGATGCTCAACCGTAATGTGCTTTGTGCGAGCATGAAAAACACCAGAGTTCTCTGCAATGGCGAGAGCACTCTGGTTGTCGCAACGCAGCACAACGGCGGGTACTGACTGCCCAAGCTCAAGAAACAAGCGCTGCAGCCAAACTGCCTCAGCAGCCCCTGCCCCCAATGCCACATACTCTGCCTCCGACGAGCTACGTGCAATGCAGCCCTGCTTCCCGCTTCACCAAGACAAAGCGGTTCCACCGAGCAAAAACACGTAGCCAGTGCGACTGCGCCCGTCAGGACTCTAAGCCCAGTCGCTGTCAGTGTAGCCGTCAAGAACCACCGAACACTGCCGACGAAAGCAGAGTCCGAGATACGGCGTGGAGACCACGTACCGTACCACTCGCACAGCCGCGTGAAGAGCTCTCGCACGTGGAGCCTGCGAGAACTGAGCGAGAAGGTTGACGGCGAACGCGATGTCGGGACGTGTGGTAGTGGCCAGGTACATCAGAGATCCGATGAGACGGAGGTACAAGGTCACGTCCACTGTCTCCCCCAGCTGTGTAGGATCATCCACCTTCAAGGCATCCTGCCCATCAGGTGTGAGTGGTGTGGAAGCAGTGGGCACTGCACCAAGGAGATCGCTAAAGCGCTCCCCCACGACTCGTGCGTATCGGGCCTGATGCAGCAACAGTGTCCGATGTCTGTGATCTCGCACAATCTCCATACCAAGAAAGACCGATGCAGGACCGAGGTCCTTCATCCTGTAGGCGGTCTGCAGAACAGCCTTGGCCTCCTTCACGGCCTCCAGTGACGGAGACGCGATCAGAAGGTCACAAACATAGACCAGGATGGCGGTAAACCGCTCAGGTGTTGGTAGGATGAAGAGTGAGGGGTCTGCCTCGCTCTGTACATATCCTGCGCGAGTCAAAGTGCCAGTGATCTCCCGGTTCCAACACCGTGGAGACTGCTTGAGGCCGTACAAGGACTTGCGCAAGCGCCAGACCTTGTCACCGTCCTCAAAGCCAGGTGGCTGAGCCACGTAGATCTCCTCATCCAAAGAGCCATGGAGGAACGCGTTGTTCACATCCATCTGGTGTAGTTCCCAGTCATGCTAAGCTACTACACCGAACAGAGCTCGTGCTGAGGTCATGCGGCCGACAGGGGCAAAGGTGTCAGTGTAATCAACTCCCTCAATCTGAGAGAACCCCTTGACGACCAAGCGGGCCTTGTAGCGTTCCAGTAAGCCATCTGGCTTCACTTTCTTGCAAAAGACCCACTTGACCTGAATCGCCTTCCTCCCAGGGGGAAGGTGGACCAGCTCGT
Organism: Penium margaritaceum; assembly: GCA_023375785.1. NCBI lineage: Eukaryota > Viridiplantae > Streptophyta > Zygnematophyceae > Desmidiales > Peniaceae > Penium > Penium margaritaceum. The sequence continues at coordinate 143,279 of SZWC01001493.1, forward strand.
AGACTCCGTGCTCTCGGATAGCGCGAAGCTCATCCTCGCAAGCAGCTCGCCAGGCATCAGCATCCTACGATGAGAAGGCCTCCCTCAATGTGCCCAGGTCCGGCACCATAGAGGGGGAACTCTGCGTGGCAAGTGCACACGCCTCAGTGTCTGGCCTGACGGCCACGAGATCAGCTGCTGCGTCACAGGCGATAGGGAACTCGCGAGTAACCAGGTCGTGCCCTATGGGGCATGCTGGGTGTACCTCTGAAAGCTCAGTGCGGACACTCAGGCCTAAGGCCTTTGTGCCTGGATCACCGCTCGCGATGCTGCGAGAGGAACGTCTGGATCCAGAACCCGACGCTCGCTGAGCTCCAGAATCCAGTGGTCGAAGGCGACCACCGGGCTCACGGGAGTAACCGGAGGTCGAGGGGCGCACCTCAGGCTCAGGAACACGTACGACCACAGGGACAGGTACGACCACAGCTGGTGAGGGCTGAGACGAGGCAGTCGGAGGTGTCGTGCGCGGAGATGCGTGTGTGGGGGACACTGAGCTGGGGATGACAGCGGGCAAGGCTGGCCCGGACACTGAGACAGGAGTGTCTGCCGACGTAGAGACAGGAGTGGGCTGGGCTGGGTCAGACGCTGGAACAGGGGTGCTAGTGGACACAGAGGGTGATGCAGGTGGAGGCGTGGGAGCAGCGGTACCTGTGGGGTGCGAAGCAGGCTGGACAGGTGGGATCTCTGGCCAACGGCAATGATAGCCGGATCATCAAGTGCTGGAGATCGAGAGGGGACTCGAGCGGACACATCAGCCTGGCGAGGAATGGTCGCTGGCGAAGAGGTCTCCCCCATCCGCCGAGGACCCTCAGAGGAGGGGACATGAGATGCAGAGAGCGCTGTGATCGAAGTCAGATCACGGTATGTGAGTGACTCAAAAAACAGCGCGTCACGGGACTCAATGACACGACGGCAAGTGAGGTCCCAAAAGCGCCAGGCCTTCGACCGCGGGGAGATGCCGATGAAGGCACACAAGCGACCCCGAGGGGAGACCTTGGACCCCTGCTGGTCCTCGGTGTACCATACGGAGGCCTGGAAGCCCCAGACGCGTGCGAGACGAAGATCGGCACGGTGGCCAAACCAGAGCTCGTACGGTGTAACATGATCCGGAAGCGGACCATGCGGGAGGCGGTTCCAAACCCACGTCATGTAGGCGAAGCCCTCGAATGCGAAGGACTCCGAGAGACCGCACTCAGACCGCATGGCGCGGACCGCATCCTCCATGGTGCGGTTCCAGCGCTCAGATACACCCTTCTGCTGTGGGGTAGCAGGAGCGGAGACCTGGTGAAAAACACCGTGCTCAGCAAAGAAGGAGTCCATCTCGCCGAGGAACTCGCCGCCGCGATCCGAGCGAAAGGTATGTAGGGTGTGGCGAGACTGATGCTCAGCCATCACGAGCCTGAGCCGAACCGCAAGGGCGGCGTCGCTCTTCTGACGCAGACTGTAGACCCACCGCATCCGGGTGAAGTCATCGGTCAGCGTCAGAACATATCGGCCCCTCTCGGACAGCGACTCAACCGGGAGAGGACCAAGCAGGTCCGAGTGGACCAACTCGAGGGGCCTCAGCGCTCGGGAACGTGAATCAGGGTAAGTGCACCGCTGCATCTTACCCTGAGTGCAAAAAAGACAGTCGGTCTTGGGTGGCTTCTCGAAAGAAGCCACGTCAAGACCAAGAGCGGGCTGTGTCCAGATGAGCTTCGACACGGTGTCGCAGCCCACATGACACAGACGTCGGTGAAGCAACCGCTGGTGTTCCGGGGATAGAACACCAGTGACAAAAACGCGACCAGAGGAGGTGGGAGAGCAAGGGGAGGAGGGGCGAGCAATGCGGTACAAATCATCTACGACTGAAGCACGCAAGACAATGCTACGGGTGTCAAGAGCAGTCACAATCGCTGAGTCAGCGGTATGCTCAACGGAGAGACCCATCAGAGTGCAGGCACGCACAGACAGCAAACTGAGCTCAAGATCAGGCACAANGACCAAGTACCACAAAGTCACTACGACGACACGTCATGTGGTGGGTGGCACCGGAATCAATGATCCAAGTGCCACCGGAGTCACGACTGGTGGACGTCACTGTACAACGAGCAATAGAACACTCGGCATCAGAGGGACGCTGAGCCGTCAGTGGGAAGGAACGACGTACATCACGAAGGTGAGACTCATGAATCCAGTCAGTGGAGTCAGGCCCATCATCATCACATGCGGACTGTGCTCCCTCACACGTGTCATCACGAGTCACGAGGACGGACGAACAAGCAGTCTGTGACCCACTCGACGATGACAACACACTCGCACCTCCCTGAAAGCGAAGCGCCAGAAGATGACGAAGCTCGGCGATGGTGCGGTCACGTGGGTCTGGATCACTGCTGCTCGTCGGTGAGGATGCAGGAACAGCTGCAGTCGTAGTCGCCGCTCGTCCACAGGAGTGTGCGGTCGACGTGCCGGACGCGGTGCGAGTGGCATGGGCAGCCTGAAGTCCGCGAGTGATGTGCTCCCAGTCGAGCGGCTGCTGGCACTCGGTGTAGCGATGGGCACCTCCACAGTTGTAGCAGTGCACGGAACGGCCACTGCTACCACTGGATGAAGACTGCTGCTGACCCGATCCGCGCTTCCTATTCTTCTTCTTCCCCTGGGCAACTGCTACAACGCCCTGCGTCTGTGTGGGTGTAGACGGGGTCGAAGAGGAGGAGGAAGATGAGGTCGTGATGGAGGAAGGTGAGGGTGACTGCAGGAGGGAAGATGGTGGTGAGGCGAGGACTGCTGCAGCATGAGAAGTCTCCTGATGTGCTACTGCTGCCTCGCGGGCCGACGTCACCTGGAGGAAAAGCTGATGGGCCCACGGGAGCAGCTACAGGGTGGCTGAGAAAGGCTCGAGAGCAGCGTCGCTGTACCGTGTGAATATGTCGGTGTACTCAAGGCGAACTCCGAGCATGATCGTCCGAAGTGCCCACAGCTGTGTGCCCCCTGAGGTCCCCAGGCGCGTGTAGATACGCATGGCGCGTCGCCAGTAGTCCGCAGCAGGCTCCGCTGGTCCCTGACGGAGGGAGTGGAAAGCACGAATGTGTGACGCACAGGTGGCGTGCGTCTCTGTGGCCAGGAGGGACAACGCCAGATCCCAGCCTCCACGAGGATCAGCTCCGGTGCCTGTGCCAGCCTCGCCGAGGAAGGGACGGAAGTCAACAACAGTCTCGCGTGGCATGGCGTAGAGAAGTCCTCGCATGGCTCGGGCTGCTGTCAGCACCTGTGCTGGATCTGTGGACTGGTATGGGTTGTGGTAGTAAGGCCACACTCCCTCAGAAGTAGCCCACACCTGAAACAGGATCTCCGAGCAGTCAAATCCGTCCTCGCTGATGTACTGTGGAGGTGGTGCCTCATAGTCCTTTGGCTGCCTCTCCGTGGGGAGAGCAGCCGCAGGCTGAGGAGGGCGAGTGACGGGAAAAACTCCTGGTAGTGGGTGGTCACTGGGGAAGTCAGGTGACGGTCGTATCGGGGACACGGGTGGAGGTCGGATACCCGTCTGCAGCTGACGGAGGCGCTCCTGTAGAAGGCGAATCTCCCGCTCCTGGGAGTCATCCTCGAAGCCTGGCATGAATGGCTCGTCATCAAGGAGGTCCGCAGGTGGTGGGGAAACCACACCAGGAGGTGAAGCAGGCAGGGCGCCTGTCACGGGCACCTGAGCTGAGTGCTGGGTGGAAGCCGCGACTCCGGCAGCTCCCTCGGAGATCCGCGGAGGAGCCGTGGACTGAGCACGCAGGAGCTCAGACAGCGTGCGGATCGCGTCAGTCTGCTCTCGCTGTAGACGACGCATCTCCTCCTGCTGAGTGCGCAGGTCCTCAATGGCCTGCGAGCGAGGGCTCAATACCCCTGAAGAAGATGAGGAGGGGTCACCTGGTCCCTTGTCCTTGTCGTCGGGCGACCTCATGTCGCCGCTCACTATGGGACGACATGTCAACTTTGCCGGATTTCCAAACAGACTGCGTTTTTCGGGGAGTTGAAACGCTGGCAACTTTTGACTTTTCGGTTGAAAACCGACGCACTGTATACTCGTTTTCAGTCGATGGATGCATGCATGTGACCAGTCGTTGCGTGCGTCTTTTGATTCTGCACCGAAAAGTCAAAAGTTGCCAGCGTTTCAACTCCTCGAGAAACGCAGACGGTTTTGAAATCCGGGAAACTTGACCTGTCGTCCCATAGTGAGCGGCGACATGAGTTCGCCCGACGACAAGGACAAGGGACCAGGTGATCCCTCCTCCTCTTCTTCAGGGGTATTGAGCCCTCGCTCGCAGGCCATTGAGGACCTGCGCAGCCAGCAGGAGGAGATGCGTCATCTGCAGCGAGAGCAGACTGACGCGATTCGCACGTTGACTGAGCTCCTGCGCGCTCAGTCCACGGCTCCTCCGCGGACTTCTGAGGGAGCTGCCGGCGTTGTGGCCTCCACCCAGCACTCAGCTCAGATGCCCGTGACAGGTGCCCCGCCTGCTTCACCCCCTGGTGTGGAATCCCCACCACCTGAGGACCTTCTTGATGACGAGCCATTCATGCCAGGCTTTGAGGATGACTCCCAGGAGCGGGAGATTTGTCTTTTGCAGGAGCGCCTCCATCAGCTGCAGACGGGTATCCGACCTCCACCCGTCTCCCCAATACGACCGTCACCTGACTTCCCCAGTGATCATCCCCTTCCAGGAGTTTTTCCCGTCACTCGCCCTCCTCAGCCTGCGGCTGCTCTCCCCACGGAGCGGCAGCCAAAGGACTTTGAGGCACCACCTCCACGCTACATCAGCGAGGATGGATTTGACTGCTGGGAGATCTTGTTTCAGGTGTGGGCCACTTCTAAGGGAGTTTGGCCTTACTACCACAGCCCATACCAGTCTACAGATCCAGCACAGGTGCTGACAGCAGCCCGGGCCATGCGAGGGCTTCTCTACGCCATGCCACGCGAGACTGTCGTTGACTTCCGTCCCTTCCTCGGCGAGGCTGGCACAGGCACCGGAGCTGATCCTCATGGAGGCTGGGATCTGGCGTTGTCCCTACGGGCCGCAGAGACGCACGCCACGCGTGCGTCACACATTCGTGCTTTTCACTCTCTCCGTGAGGGACCAGCGGAGCCTGCAGCGGATTACTGGCGACGCGCCATGCGTATCTACACGCGCCTGGGGACCTCAGGGGGCACAAAGCTGTGGGCACTTCGGACGATCATGCTCGGAGTTCGCCTGGAGTACACCGACATATGCACACGGTACAGCGACGATGCTCTCGAGCCTTTCTCAGCCACCCTGCAGCTGCTCCCGTGGGCCCATCAGCTTTTCCTCCAGGTGACGTCGGCCCGCGAGGCAGCAGTAGCACATCAGGAGACTTCTCTCGCTGCAGCAGTACTCGCCTCACCACCATTTTCCCTCCTGCAGTCACCCTCACCTTCCTCCATCACGACCTCATCTTCCTCCTCTTCTTTGACCCCGTCTACACCCACGCAGACGCAAGGCGTTGCGGCAGCTGCCCAGGGGAAGAAGAAGAATAGGAAGCGCGCATCGGGTCAGCAGCAGGCGTCATCCAGTGGTAGCAATGGCCGTTCCGTGCACCACTACAACTGTGCAGGTGCCCATCGCTACACCGAGTGCCAGCAGCCACTCGACTGGGAGCGCATCACTCGCGGACTTCAGGCTGCCCATGCCGCTCACACCGCGTCCGGTACGTCGAACGCACACTCCTCTGGACGAGCGGCGACTACGACTGCAGCTGTTCCTGCATCCTCACCGGCGAGCAGCAATGATCCAGACCTACGTGACCGCACCATCGCCGAGCTTCGTCATCTTCTGGTGCTTCGCTTTCAGGGAGGTGCGAGTGTGTTGTCATCGTCGAGTGGGTCACAGACTGCTTATTCGTCCGTCCTCGTGACTCGTGATGACACGTGTGAGGGAGCACAGTCCGCATGTGATGATGATGGGCCTGACTGCACTGACTGGATTCATGAGTCTCACCTTCGTGATGTACGTCGTTCCTTCCCACTGACGGCTCAGCGTCCCTCTGATGCCGAGTGTTCTATTGCTCGTTGTACAGTGACGTCCACCAGTCGTGACTCCGGTGGCACTTGGATCATTGATTCCGGTGCCACCCACCACATGACGTGTCGTCGTAGTGACTTTGTGGTACTTGGTCCTGTCNGTTCGTACAGGTTCTGGTCAGTCCTTACCGGTTCACGGTGTTGGGGTTGTATGCTTTGATGGTCCGTCTGGCCCCCTGTATCTCTCTGACGTGCTGTTTGTGCCTGATCTTGAGCTCAGTTTGCTTTCTGTGCGTGCCTGCACTCTGATGGGTCTCTCCGTTGAGCATACCGCAGACTCAGCGATTGTGACTGCTCTTGACACCCGTAGCATTGTCCTGCGTGCTTCAGTCGTCGATGATTTGTACCGCATTGCTCGGCCCTCCTCCCCTTGCTCTCCCACCTCCTCTGGTCGCGTTTTTGTCACTGGTGTTCTATCCCCGGAACACCAGCGGTTGCTGCACCAACGTCTGTGTCATGTGAGCTCTGACACTGTGTCGAAGCTCATCCGGACACAGCCCGCTCTTGGTCTTGACGTGGCTTCTTTCGAGAAGCCACCCAAGACCGACTGTCTTTTTTGCGCTCAGGGTAAGATGCACCGGTGCACTTACCCTGATTCACGTTCCCGAGCGCTGAGGCCCCTCGAGTTGGTCCACTCGGACCTGCTCGGTCCTCTCCCGGTCGAGTCACTGTCCGAGAGGGGCCGGTATGTTCTAACGCTGACTGATGACTTCACCCGGATGCGGTGGGTCTACAGTCTGCGTCAAAAGAGCGACGCCGCCCTTGCGGTTCGGCTCTGGCTCGTGATGGCTGAGCGTCAGTCTCGCCACACGTTACATACCTTTCGCTCGGATCGCGGCGGCGAGTTCCTCGGCGAGATGGACTCCTTTGCTGAGCACGACATTTTTCACCAGGTCTCTGTCCTGCTACCCCACAGCAGAACGGTGTATCTGAGCGCTGGAACCGTACCATGGAGGATGCGGTCCGCGCCATGCGGTCTGAGTGCAGTCTCCCGGAGTCCTTCGCATTCGAGGGCTTTGCCTACATGACTTGGGTCTGGAACCGCCTCCCGCATGGTCCGCTTCCGGATCATGTTACACCGTACGAGCTCTGGTTTGGCCACCGTGCCGATCTTCGTCTCGCACGCGTCTGGGGATCCCTGGCCTCCGTATGGTACACCGAGGACCAGCAGGGGTCCAAGGTCTCCCCTCGGGGTCGCTTGTGTGCCTTCATCGGCATCTCCCCGCGGTCGAAGGCCTGGCGCTTTTGGGACCGCACTCGCCGTCGTGTCATTGAGTCCCGTGACCCGCTGTGTTTAGAGTCACTCACATACCGTGATCTGACTTCGATCACAACGCTCTCTGCATCTCATGTCCCTTCCTGTGAGGGTCCTCGGCGGATGGGGGAGACCTCTTCGCCAGCGACCATTCCTCTCCAGGCTGATGTGTCCGCTCGAGTCCCCTCTTGATCTCCAGTACTTGATGATCCGGCTATCATTGCCGTTGGTCCAGAGATCCCACCTGTCCAGCCTGCTTTGCACCCCACAGGTACCGCTGCTCCCACGCCTCTTCCTGCATCACCCTCTGTGTCCACTAGCACCCCTGTTCCAGCATCTGACCCAGCCCAGCCCACTCCTGTCTCTACGTCGGCTGACACTCCTGTCTCAGTGTCCGGGCCAGCCTTGCCCGCTGTCATCCCCAGCTCAGTGTCCCCCACACACGCATCTCCGCGCACGACATCTCCGACTGCCTCGCCTCAGCCCTCACCAGCTGTGGTCGTACCTGTCCCTGTGGTCGTACCTGTTCCTGAGCCTGAGGTGCCCCCCTCGACCTCCGGTTACTCCCGTGAGCCCGGTGGTCGCCTTTGACCACTGGATTCTGGAGCTCAGCAAGCGTCGGGTTCCGGACCCAGACGTTCCTCTCGCAGCATCGCGAGCGGTGACCTAGGCACAAAGGCCTTAGGCCTGAGTGTCCGCACTGAGATTTCAGAGGTACACCCAGCATGCCCCATAGGGCACGACCTGGTCACTCACGAGTTCCATATCGCCTGTGACGCATCAACTGATCTCGTGGCCGTCAGGCCACACACTGAGGCGTGTGGACTTGCCACGCAGAGTTCCACCTCTATGGCGCCGGACCCGGGCACATTGAGGGAGGCTTTCTCATCGCAGGATGCTGATGCCTGGCGAGCTGCTTGCGAGGATGAGCTTCGCGCTATCCGAGAGCACGGAGTCTACGAGCTGGTCGACCTTCTCCCTGGGAGGAAGGCGATTCAGGTCAAGTGGGTCTTTCGCAAGAAAGTGAAGCCGGATGGCTCACTGGAATGCTACAAGGCCCGCTTGGTCGTCAAGGGGTTCTCTCAGATTGAGGGAGTTGATTACATTGACACCTTTGCCCCTGTCGGCCGCATGACCTCAGCACGAGCTCTGTTCGGTGTAGTAGCTCAGCATGACTGGGAACTATACCAGATGGATGTGAAGAACGCGTTCCTCCATGGCTCTTTTGATGAGGAGATCTACGTGGCTCAGCCACCTGGCTTTGAGGACGGTGACAAGGTCTGGCGCTTGCGCAAGTTCTTGTACGGCCTCAAGCAATCTCCACGGTGTTGGAACCGGGAGATCACTGGCACCTTGACTCGTGCAGGATATGTACAGAGCGAGGCAGACCCGTCACTCTTCATCCTACCGACACCCGAGCGGTTTACCGCCATCCTGGTCTATGTTGATGACCTTCTGATCGCGTCTCCGTCGCTGGAGGCCGTGAAGGAGAACAAGGCTGTCCTACAGACCGCCTACAGGATGAAGGACCTCGGTCCTGCATCGGTGTTTCTTGGTATGGAGATTGTGCGAGATCGCAGACATCGGACACTGTTGCTGCATCAGGCCCGATACGTACGAGTCGTGGGGGAGCGCTTTAGCGATCTCCTTGGTGCAGTGCCCACTGCTTCCACACCACTCACACCTGATGGACAGGATGCCCTGAAGGTGGATGACCCTACACAGCTGGGGGAGACAGTGGACGTGACCTTGTACCTCCATCTTTTCGGATCTCTGATGTACCTGGCCACTACCACGCGTCCCGACATCGCGTTCGCCGTCAACCTCCTCGCTCAGTTCTCGCAGGCTCCACGTGCGAGAGCTCTTCACGCGGCTGTGTGAGTGGTACGGTACATGGTCTCCACGCCGTATCTCGGACTTTGCTTTCGTCGGCAGTGTTCGGTGGTCCTTGACGGCTACACTGACAGCGACTGGGCTTGGAGTCCTGACGGGCGCAGTCGCACCGGCTACGTGTTTCTGCTCGGTGGTACCGCTTTGTCTTGGCGAAGCGAGAAGCAGGGCTGCATTGCACGTAGCTCGTTGGAGGCAGAGTATGTGGCTTTGGGGGCAGGGGCTGCTGAGGCAGTTTGGCTGCAGCACTTGTTTCTTGAGCTTGGGCAGTCAGTACCCGCCATTGTGCTGCGTTGCGACAACCAGAGTGCTCTCACCATCGCGGAGAACTCTAGTGTTTTTCATGCTCGCACAAAGCACATTGCGGCTGAGCATCACTTCGTTCGTGATCTGGTGGAGCGACGCGTGATTTCCATCATGTGGGTTGGCACTGACTTGCAGCAAGCTGATTTCTTGACGAAGGCACTTGCCCGCGGTAAGTTCCTAGTGGCCATTCGTTCTGTTGGGCTTCGCCCTGTGCGTGACAGTGGTTGAGTGTGGGATGTACGTTGCCGTCTCATCTGTCTGTGTCACTCACTATGTGGTTGTACTAGTGCTGCACGCGTATGGACATGCGTACCATCGGGTCATGGGGGAGTGTTGTGCTTTGTGCCGTTCCTGTACAGTTTACTGTGACCACTCGGCCGTGTCCATACTCGTGCAGATCCCTGAGGCAGGCGGCCCTGGTGACACCGGCGCGACGACAGGCGGCGGACTACCCGTCTGGAGCTGACCGACCACTGTTCTAGAGCCCCAGATGTCACTGGGACTCCTTGCTGTGCCTTCTACGTCTTGCAGGCGCCTTTCGGCGGACTGGGCATGAGGCCCATTTGCATGTTTTTGCATTGTATACTCGCTGTCAGTCGATGGATGCATGCATGTGACCAGTCGTTGCGTGCGTCTTTTGATTCTGCACGTCTAGGTTCAGACGGCGTAGGATTCTGACATGTGTGCGCAGAGTTACGGCCAAAACAGTGTTTTTGGGCCGGTTTTAGGACAGCTCTTGGACTGCCGCGTGCGACACCCGCCGTGCGCCGCGGCAGGTATTTATGCCCTGGACCTGTCAGTTGTCATTTCTCTCTGCATATGCTATATTGAAGCATTCTGACACTTTGACTTGTGTCTCCTAGCCAAATCCTTGCCGTTGTGTGTACGACCTGTGACTGTCGTCACCGTCTGACTAGGCACTGACGCCCGGTCAGCGGCCATGTTGCTAGGAAGCTTCTACGCACTTTCTCACCCACTTCGAGTCACTCGAGTGGGTGGCCCGGCCAACCGCGGCTAAGGCCTCGCTTGCTCGTTACTCACACACTTGTTGTTTCCTTGCGTTGGTTTTTCAATTGGCTCTCTTACACCACCCGGTCCATGGATGCTTCTCCTCCTAGACTAGCATGTGTGAGAGCTTAAGGCGGACTCTTGCCGTTGCCTACTGGTATCAGAGCCGGAGGGATTCCTCCCTCCGCTTTTCGATTCGGGACCTGTGGAACAGAGACGCCGAGCTAGTGCAACGACGTCTCGTCGTCTACACCAGCTCTTCGCAATCTCAGCACGTGGCACCACACCATGTGATGTCACATCAAGGCATCACTCCACAGTGGCCCTTCTAGGCTGCATGTGGTGCTCACTTTGATCCCTAGCTCCGTACCTGGCACTCGGACCCGTGCTCCCTCATTTTCTCTCCTGCAGCAGCTTCACCGGGACTATCTCAGCCCACGTGGGTTCAGGCCTCTCGCCTCCCACTGCTTCTCGTCTCTCGCCTCTCGCCTCCGGCTCCGCATCTCGGAGTCACTGCCGAGTCCGAGTGCGTTCTCGCACCGTGTGCTGCTCTCATCGGCACCTCGTCTCCTTCTGAGCCACATCGGCAGCCGCATCTGCGGCTTTCAGTGCCGCCCTGGCTTCACCACCGGAGTCAGAGCCTATCCCCTTGTCCCCAAGGGGTTGGCGTAAGCAAGCACGCACAGACAAGATACTCGCGCGTTACGAGGCAGAGCAGCTGCGCGAGTGGGAGCGTCGCAGCCGGTGCCACATCCCTGGCTACCATCCGGGGGAGGACTACGACCCTGCTGAGCACCTGGCGCATACCGACGCCGCAGAGTACGCGACCTACTGCCAGTCCACGTCCGACGATTCTCCAACTGTGCAGAACGCACCAGCCACGGGGCCACTACGTGAGAAACGTCGCCCTGTCTCACCTGTAAGCTCACTTGTTGCACGTAGAACCCGTCAGCAAAGTCTGCGTCTTCGTGCCGCCCATTCTGGGGCGGCACCAGCTTTGGAAGCAACAGGTGGACCGCGGACAGAGGATTCTGCCCACCGCACTGCCTTGCCAGCAGCGTCACCGTCAGCACCATCTGTCCCTATACCCCCTGACACATTCTCAGTGCTGGAAACCGCTCTTGTCTCTAGCTCGGCTGTTGCATCCACTTTTGCGGCCACGGCTCGTGCGGCACGTGCACCTGCTACCACTACAGCCGGACGGGCAATTGACACTTACATTGCCACAACAGTTGATCAGGGTCCTCTTGCTGCAGCCACTGTCAACATCGCCACACAAATTGCAGCCGCAGCTGACTCCATTGCATCCGTAGTAGCTTCGGCAGCCACGTCTCTCTCCAGTGCAGTCACATCCATTCGCGACTCCACCGCTCAAGTGTCGACTATTGCAGCATCCTCATCTTTCGGCCCTCAGGTCCGCCTCCTGGTCATAGCTGCAGCAGCCATATCAGCTCTCACCAGTGCGGCTCTCACTGGAGTTGCCTGCTTCATCGTCACTGCTTCCTCTTCAGTAGCAGTCATTGCGGCGTCAGCTGCCGCAGCACTGTCTCCTTTGTTCACTCGGCACCGCTAGATTGGGTGAGCAACCTTTCTCCACCACTTGGAGCTTGCTTGCCTTTTTTCTTCTTCCACTCTTTGTGTCTGCCTGCACCTCCCTTCCTTTGGCTGTGCAGCGTCACCACTGCAGACCCACTCTTATCTCTCCACGCCCACTGGGGCAGGGGAAACTCTGCCCAAAAAATCTTGTCAGTCTCTTGTGCTGCACATCATGCCGGTTGATGACGATCAGTATGCGGCACTGTAGGGAGAGTTGCGCAAAGAGCGCGCAGCTCTCCAAGCAGCTCTCAGTGCACAGCGTGCCACTAAAGACAAATTGCGTGCTGAAGAGGGTGATCAAGACACGTATGCAGATCACATTGCTGACCTTGTCCTCAACCGTCTACAGCCTGTCTTGCGCTCCACTCCTGCACTTTGTGCTGCTGCTGACATTGCTGCTGCCTTTTCTTCCAACCCCGCTTCCGCATTCACCAGTGCTGGCTCTCAGCACGCTGACCCCGTGGCAGCCGCAGGCGCTGCAGGCGCCGCTGCTGCTAAAGCTCTTGTGCAGCCTGTACACCGCAAGCCAGACTTTTACTCCACACCACCTCACTTTACCTCTAACCTCTCTTTCACATCCTGGGAGGTTCGCTTCAGCGCTTGGGCGCAAGGTGAGCAGCTTTGGGAATACTACCACCCACCTAACCCCACTGCTCAACCCCCTTTTGTTCCCACTGATGCTGAGTCTGCGCGCGCTGTCCGTGCACTCATTCGCGTCGGCCCTGATGATCTCACTGATGAGATCGGGTCCTACAATGCTAACACTGCACGTCGCACACCCGCTAACCCTGTCGGTGCCTACACACTCATCAAGCGTCGCACCACTGTTACTCGTCATGCTGCACAGAGCGTACTGACTATTCAGTTCAACACTCTGTCCATGCGTGCTGATGAAACCGCGGACGCCTATTGGGCTCGCAGTCTGCGTCTGCTGAAAGATCTCGACAAAGCTGCCCCTGGGCAGCTCTCGGCCGTTCTGTCCATTGTCAACGGTCTCATCCCTGAGCTGTCTGACATCTTCAGGGAGGTGAAAGCCTCTGAGCTTGAGCGTCCTGCTGCTGAACCTGTGCCAGCTGATTCTCCACCGGGCATTGGTGCCCTTAAGGAGTTCACCGCCCAGCGCCTCACTGACTGGTGGAGTACCCTCCAAAACAAACGCATTCATCGCGCCGCCACTGTCGCCACGATCACAGCTCTTCCCTCTACCTCACCTTCTTCTTCCTCCTCTGCATCCACCTCTCTTGCCTCGACCCTCGTGCATGAAGGGAATAATGGGGGGGGTCGTGGCAAAGGTGGTGGACGGGGCAAAGGGTCCTCAGCATCTGGCCATGGCAAAGGTAAAACCACCAACTCCACCGTCGGCAGCGCAGCCTCCTCCTCCTCTACCTCCAGTACTTTCACGTGCTGGTACTGCGGGGCCACTGGTCATTCGGCACCAAAGTGCCCAGCCCCGCCCGACAACGAGCACCTGGCCTCGGCCATGCGTGCTCATTGGGCACGCTCCTTCGGCAGCTCAGGCGCGCCTGCAGCCCCTTCTCGGACTGCACCCACGCCATCGCCACCCCATCACCGTCCCTCCTCTTTTAAGGCAGCTGCCTACAACACCGCCGCGGCACCATCCCCTTTCCCTTACCCTTGGGGGTGGCCTTCAGGGTATGGTGGGCCACTCTTCTACGGCCCGCCCTCCAGCGCCTATTCTGCTCCACCCTGGGCGACCTCGCCCTACTCTTCCCATCGTGCACCCCCCAGCGTCGTCATCACTCATGACCCTCCAGATGACGAGCGTCAATTGGACGCTGCTCTCTCCCACGCCATCCATCAGCGCCACCTTTGTGATCAGGGAGGTGAGAGTGACCGCTCTGAGTCAGAGCATCTTGCGTGTGCTGTCCATGGGGCGTTACGTGGTCCGCCGTCTGGTCATGTTCTTGGGTGTCTTCCTGATGATGTGTCGTAGATTGAAGAATGGCAATCTCATCATTTACCGCATTGTCTTGCAGCGTGTGGTCAGCGTCTTTTCCGCATGTTGCTGTTGTTGCTGTGAGTCGTGACCCCGCCCATGTTCGTGCGTCTGGGGGCTTCTGGATCCTTGACTCCGGCGCCACTCACCACATGACCTCGTCGCATGCATCCTTTGTCTCCCTTGGACCCGTTGGCGCTATCCGTTTTGTCCGCACTGGCTCTGGTCAGCTGTTGCCTGTACAGGGTGTTGGTGTTGTCCGCTTTGTTGGCCCTGGGGGGGAACTGTTCTTTCCTGACGTCCTGTACGTTCCATCGCTTGAGCTGAGTCTGTTGTCTGTCACTACGCTCGATGATCAGGGCATGGACTTCTCCTCCAGCCGTGGCATTGCCTCCGTCTCTCATCGCATCTCTGGCCGCATTCTTCTTCATGGCACACGCTACGATCGCCTGTTTCGCGTTCCTACCTTCGCGCCTGCACCCGCTACTGCCGCCCATGTGCATGTTGCTCGCTCGCTCTCCCCTTCCCAAACTCAGTTGCTTCATTGCCGCTTATGCCATCTCCACACTGCCGCCATTGATTCTCTTCTTCGCACGCTATCCGCTGAGGGCTTGGATGCCAGCTCCTTCTCTTCTCCTTGTCATCCTGGCTGCCTCTCTTGTGCTCAAGGGAAAATGCATCGATCTCCGTTCTCCACATCTGAGACACGCACCTCTGCCCCCCTCGACTTGTTGCATGCAGACGTCATGGGTCCCCTGCCCCATGACACCCTTGGGGGCGCTGGTCGCTATGTGCTCTGTCTCACAAACGACTTCTCTCGCATGCGTTGGTTCTTTGCTCTCAAGCAAAAAAGTGATGTGTGTCCCACAATCGAGTCCTGGCTTCCCCAGGCCGAACTTGCTTGTGGTCGTCGTCTTCGCATTTTTCGCTGTGATCGCGGCGGTGAGTTCGTTGGGCCCACCTCCCGCTTTCTCTCCTCTCGTGATGTCCATGTCGAGACCACCGCCCCTTACACTCCTCAACAAAATGGAGTGTCTAAGCGTTGGAATCGGACCCTTGCTGACGGTGTCCGCACCCTTCTTGCTGCTTCTGCACTCTCACCCATCTTCTCCTTCGAGGCCATGTCCTACATGACCTGGGTTTGGAACCGCGTACCCCATGGTCCTCTCTCTTGCCATGTCACACCATTTGAGTGCTTGTTTGGCCGTCGCGCTGATCTTCGCCTCGCTCGCGTCTGGGGTTGTGTCGCCGCTGTCTGGCTTCCTGAGGACTTGCTTGACGGCAAACTGAGTCCGCGCGCACACCTGTGCACCTTTCTCGGTGTCTTGGCCATGTCTAAGGCCTGGCGCTTCTGGGACCCAGATCGCGCTCGGGTCATCGAGTCCCGCGATGCCTTGTTCTTTGAAGATGTCTTTCCTCACGACTTGTCTCGGTTCCCTCCTCCCTCCTCTTTGTCCTCGCTCCGTCGGCTTGGGGGGGGTGGGTCTACTTCAGCCTCCGTTCTCGCCGGCCCTTCTTCCTCGACCTTGCCTCCCCACAGTCCTGGTCCTGTCTCTAACCCTGCTGATGCGTCTTCTGCGAGCGTGACCTCTTCTTCCTCATCCTCTTCTTCGTGTCCTTCTCACACGGACACCTCACATATGTCTCCCCCACACTTGTCACCTTCTTCTTCGTCAGAGTCCACGTCTGTCCCGGCCAGCGTCCCTCCACTGTCTGAGGACACCACTCCACTCTCACCCCAGCGTGCTGTCTCTGATGCCCCCTCTCAGGCACCCTTGGCTGACACTGAGCCTATCTCCCTTCCAGTTTCGGAGGCACCTCCAGTTGTGCCTGAAGCATACACCCGTGGGGGCAGACTCCGAGCCCTTCCCCAGACGTCTGCCTCTCAGTCACAGAGTCGCACCCGGTCCAGTGCACCCTCCACTGCAGTTGACTCCACAGCCAGACCTACCGGGCTTGATGCCCTCGGTCTTGCCATCAGTGTAGTCCATCCTAGTTCAGCGGTGGGCTATGCACTTGTTGCTCATGAGTTCCACAGTGCCTTGGATGCATCTGCAGCAAGCTATGTTGCCGCCTGTTTTGCTGCTAGCGGCCTGCCTTCTCTGATCTCACCCCCTGCTGAGCCTACCACCGTGCGTCAGGCCAGGGAGGCTGCTGATGCTGAGCGATGGGAGGAGGCCATGCAGGAGGAGCTCAAGGCCTTGAACGAGCATGAGGTGTTCAAGCTGGTGGACCTCCCACCCGGTCGTAAAGCCGTCTCATCCCGTTGGGTACTTCGATGCAAGCTGAAGCCTGATGGCACGATTGACAGATATAAGGCACGCCTCACTGCCAAGGGTTTCTCCCAAATCCCGAACATTGACTTCGACGAGACATTTGCGCCTGTCAGTCGCTACACTACCGCCCGGGCTCTCTTGAGCCTGGTCGCCTAGCATGACTGGGAATTGGAGCAGATGGACGTTAACAACGCATTCCTGCACGGTCGCCTCGATAAGGAGATCTACATGGTGCAGCCCCCAGGCTTCACTGATGGCACTGACAAGGTCTGGCGGCTGCGCAAGGCACTGTACGGGCTCAAACAGTCGCCACGCTGTTGGAACCTGGAGATCTCCTCCACTATGGAGAGAGGCGGCTACCACCGTAGCTCGGTCGACCCCGCACTCTTTTTGAGTGCACCTTCACAGCCCCTCGTGGCCGTTCTGGTCTACGTGAATGATCTCCTCATCGCATCACCCAGTCCTGCTGCTGTGCAGTCAGTGAAGACCCTCCTCCAGTCGGTCTACAAAATGAAGGACCTGGGTCCAACTCGGGTGTTTCTTGGCATGGAGCTTGACAGGGACCGTCAGCGCAGGACACTGCATGTGCACCAAGCTCCTTACTTTCCCAGCCTGGGGGAGTGCTTCTCTTCACTGATTGCTGAGACCCCCACAACATCCACACCGATGACCCCAGCAGGCCAGCGTCTACTGAAGTCATCTGACCCATCTCGTTTGGGAAACACTGTCGACGTGGCCAAATACCTCAGTGTGATTGGATCACTCATGTACCTCGCCACCACCACCAGAGCTGATGTGGCCTTTTTGGTCAACTTCCTGGCCCAGTTCTCTCAACAGCCCCGACAGAAGCACCTTGAGGTTGCACTGCGCGTAGTTCACTACGCCCTGACCACCGCACGTGTCGGCCTGTGTTACAGATCCCAGTCCTCCGTAGTTGTTGATGGGTACACTGACAGTGACTGGGCTCATGATGCAGACGTGCGTAGTCGCACAGGCTACATCTTCCTTGTAGGTGGCACCGCCATTTCTTGGAAGAGTGGCAAATAGGGTTGTGTGGCGCGTAGCTCCACTGAGGCTGAGTATGTTGTGCTCGGCGCAGGTACGTGTGAGAGTGTCTGGCTTTCTCGCTTGCTGCAGCAGCTTCGCATTTCCATCCGCTGCATCACTCTGCGCTGCGACAACCAGAGCACTAAGGCAATTGCGGAGCATGATGGCATGCACCATTCTCGCACCAACGACATCAACATTGGGCATCACTTTGTGCGTGAGCGCATTGCCGCAGGAGATGTTCAGGTTGTCTGGGTCGACACGCGTCAACAACGTGCAGACTTTCTCACCAAAGCTCTCAACAGTGGAATGTTCAAGGCTGCTGTGCATGCTGTCGGCCTGCTGCACACTCGTGATCCTCCTGTCTGATGTCATGTCCTCGTAGTCCTCCTGACTGGTGTGATGTTCTCGTTTCACTTATCGTGAGTCATCGTACGTTGTGTGGGCCGTTCGTCTGTGGGTCATGGGGGAGTGTTAGTGTTTGACACACACGCAAGTGACCTCTTGTCTCTACCCACTCACTCACTCACTCACTGCAGGAGATTGAACGCCATTGAAGCCATGGTCCAAGCAAGGCTGTGCGGGTACAAAGCGAGAGTGGTCACAGCCATGCTCACCCTCATTCAGTGGTGGGACCATGCAATTCTCCGTGGTTAAGTTTGAGCCACTTGATGGTTGAAATCTGAGGGATTACCTGAGTTGATGCATGCACCACATACGCTCGTGGTCGATGTGGTTTTCTGGAACTATGTTCTTGCATGCTGTGCAGGTTGTTTGCTTCTTGCCCGGGTTGCTGATCCTACGGGGCCAAACACTCAGTCGCTCTGAGGTGTGAGAAATCGCGGCGGCATTTTGCCGACCAGTCAGGTTCGACCCCGGGGTGGCGATTGGGCCCCACTTCGAGTCACTCGAGTGGGTGGCCCGGCCAACCGCGGCTAAGACCTCGCTTGCTCGTTACTCACACACTTATTGTTTCCTCTCGTTGGTTTTCCAACTGGCTCTCTTACACCACCCGGTCCATGGATGCTTCTCCTCCTAGACTAGCATGTGTGAGAGCTTAAGGCAGACTCTTGCTGCTGCCTACAGGTATATCGGTAAACTAGCAGTGTCGGTCGTGACGGGTGGAAGCCACACAAACCAACACTCCCCCTGGCTGACATAGCCGTCCACGCTAGAACGAATGAACGAGGCATGGAACAACAATGTATGGCAAGCCATAACATGCATGAGTCAACTCACACAGACACACGCACACACACTCATCTGCTATCCATCTAGGGTCTCCATGGACACTGGCACAGTCCACCAAGTGCCTGGGTCTCGACCGTGAGAGGAGTGATGCACAAACACACAAATAAGTGTAATGCACATACACATGTCATGCACATGTCAGAGGACAAGATGGTCTCCTCGTGACACTGGAGGTACCAGGGCCCGGGTCTCGACCGCTACGAGCAATCCAACACAATAGTATCATCATCCAAACACAGGATCAAGGGAGGATCTCCTCGTAACACGGGTGCAACGCACCATGTGTCCGGTGTTGTACTTTGTGCCGTTCCTGTACAGTTTACTGTGACCACTTGGCCGTGTCCATACTCGTGCAGATCCCTGAGGCAGGCGGCCCTGGTGACACCGGCGCAACGACAGGCGGCGGACTACCAGCTTGGAGCTGACCGACCACTGTTCCAGAGCCCCAGATGCCACCGGGACTCTTTGTTGTGTTTTCTACGTCTTGCAGGCGTCTTTCGGCGGAATGGTCATGAGGCCTATTTGCATGTTTTTACATTATCCCTGAGGCGGGCCCTGGTGACACCGGTGCGTCGACTAGCGGCTGACTACCAGCTTGGAGCTGGCCGACTACCATTCCAGAGCCCCGGACACTGCTAGGACTTCCTGCTGTGTTTTCTATAGCTTGCAGGAGTTTTTCGGCGGACTGACCATGAGCTTGATTTGCATGTTTTTGCATTGCGTGTCCNCCCTGGTGACACCGGCGCGACGACAGGCGGCGGACTACCAGCTTGGAGCTGACCGACCACTGTTCCAGAGCCCCAGATGCCACCGGGACTCTTTGTTGTGTTTTCTACGTCTTGCAGGCGTCTTTCGGCGGAATGGTCATGAGGCCTATTTGCATGTTTTTACATTATCCCTGAGGCGGGCCCTGGTGACACCGGTGCGACGACTGGCGGCCTACTACCAGCTTGGAGCTGGCCGACTACCATTCCAGAGCCCCGGACACTGCTGGGACTTCCTGCTGTGTTTTCTACAGCTTGCAGGAGTTTTTCGGCAGACTGGCCATGAGCCCAATTTGCATGCTTTTGCATTGCGTGTCCACCGTCTGATGATGGATGCATGTATGTGACCAGTCGTAGCGTCCGTCTTGTGATCCTGCACGTTTAGGTTCAGACGGTGTAGCATTCTGACATGTGTGCACAGAGTTATGGCCAAAACAATGGTTTTTTGCCGGTTTTAGGACAGCTCTTGGACCGCCGCGTGCAACACCCGCTGTGCGCCACGGCAGGTATTTATGCCATGGACCTGTCATTTGTTAACTCTCTCTGCATATGCTATATTGAAGCATTCTGACACTGTGCCTTGTGTCTCCTAGCCAAACCCTTGCCGTTGTGTGTACGACATGTGACTGTTGTCACCGTGTGATCAGGCACTGACGCCCGGTTTGCGGCTGTGTTGCTAGGAAGCTTCTACGCACTTCCTCTTGGTATCAGAGCAGTGAGACAGTTCTCACTGAGCTGCGCAGCAGAGACGCAGCAGAGCAGCAGCAGTAAGAGTCACCGCTGCAGCAGAGTTCCTGGGGTCTGTTGGGGACGGCTGGTCGCCGTCAACGCACTCCACCCACCACGTGAAGTCGCAGCAGCAGAGCAGCAGCAGCAGAGGCTGCGGCAGCAGCAGCGGCCGCAGCAGCAGTGTGGCAGCAATGGCGGCAGCAGCAGCGCAGCAGCAGCGTCGGTCGTAGCAGCGCAGCAGCGGCAGTGGCGGCAGCAGCACAGCAGCAGCAGCGGCAGTCGCCGCGGCCACAGCAGAGTAGCAGCGGCAGTAGCAGCAGCAGCGCAACAGTGGCAGCAGCAGCAGCGCGCGGCGGCGGCCGCCAGCAGCAGCTACAGCGCGCAGCAGTAGCTGCAGCGTGCAGCAGCAGCAGCGCAGCCGCTGCTGCCACCGCTGCACATGCAACTACGCAGCTGCTGTTGCAGTTGACAGCACAGTTGCAGCAGCAGCTGGGCAGAAGCTGCAGCAGCAGGTGGCGCGCGGCAGCTTCGTGGTGGCGCGCGGCAGCTTCGCGGAAGCTGCTACGCAGCTTCCGCGAAGCTGCTGCGTGCCACCGCGAAGCGGCTCCACACACGCGTAGAACCATGACAACAAACCAAGAAAAAGGAAGGAGGGGACGAGTTGAAGTCGGCATTGTTGATTGCTGATGTCATCAGGTCGTGCTGACGTCAGCAACCGCTTGCTGACGTCAGCATTACACTTAGCCAAATTTTCACCCGGAAAGTCAAAAGTTGCCAGCGTTTCAACTCTTCGAGAAACGCAGACGGTTTTGAAGTCCAACAAACTTGACGTGTCGTCCCATAGTGAGCGGCAACATGAGTTCGCCTGATAACAAGGACAAGGGGCCAGGTGATCCCTCCTCCTCTTCTTCAGGGGTATTGAGCCCTTGCACGCAGGCCATTGCGGACCTGCGCAGCCAGCAGGATGAGCTGCGTCGTCTACAGCGAGAGCAGACTCACGCGATCCGCACGCTAACTAAGCTTCTTCGTGCTCAGTCCACGGCTCCTTCGCGGATTTCTGAGGGAGCTGCCGGTGTTCTGGCCTCTACCCAGCACTTGCCCAAGTGCCCATGACAGGTGCTCCGCCTGCTTCACCTCCTGTTGTGGTTTCTCCACCACCTGCTGATCTCCTTGATGACGAGCCATTCATGCCAGGCTTCAAGGATGACTCCCAAGAGCAGGACATTCGTCTTTTACAGGAGCGCCTCTGTGAGCTGCAGACGGGTACCCGACCTCCACCCGTGTCCCCGATACAATCGTCACCTGACTTCCCCGGTGACACCCTCTCCCAGGAGTTTTTCCCGTCTCTCGCCCTCCTCAGCCTGCGGTTGCTCTCCCCACGTAGCGGCAGCCAAAGGACTTTGAGGCACCACCTCCACGGTACATCAACGAGGATGGATTCGACTGCTGGGAGATCTTGTTTCAGGTGTGGGCCACTTCCGAGGGAGTGTGGCCTTGCTACCACAGCCCATACCAGTCTACCGATCCAGCACAGGCGCTGACAGCAGCCCAGGCCATGCGCGGACTTCTCTATGCCATGCCACGAGAGACTATCGTCGACTTCCGCCCCTTCCTTGGCGAGGCTGGCACAGGCACCGGAGCCGATCCTCGTGGAGGCTGGGATCTGGCGTTATCCCAACTGGACGCAGAGACGCACGCCACGCGTGCGTCACACATTCGTGTTTTCCACTCGCTCCGTCAGGGACCAATGGAGCTTGCGGCGGATTACTGGCGACGCGCCATGCGTATCTACAAGCGTTTGGGGACCTCAGGAGGCACACAGCTGTGGGCGCTTCGGACGATCATGCTCGGAGTTCGCCTGGAGTACACCAACATCTTCACATGGTACAACGACGCTGCCCTCGAGCCTTCCTCAACCACTCTGCAGCTGCTCCCTTGGGCACATCAACTTTTCCTCTAGGTGACATCGGCCCGCGAGGCAACAGTAGCGCATCAGGAGACTTCCCTCGCTGTAGCAGTCCTTGCATCACCACCATCTTCCCTCCTGCAGTCACCCCCATCCACCTCCATCACTACCTCATCTTCCTCCTCCTCTTCAACCCCGTCTACACCCACGCAGACACAAGGCGTTGCAGTAGCTACCCAGGGGAAGAAGAAGAATAGGAAGCGCGGATCGGGTCAGCAGCAGCCGTCATCCAGTGGTAGCAGTGGCCGTTCCGTGCACTGCTATAACTGTGGAGGTGCCCATCGCTACACCGAGTGCCAGCAGCCGCTTGACTGGGCGCGTATCACTCATGGGCTTCAGGCTGCCAATGCTTCTCGCACCGCGTCCGGCACGTCGTCCGCACACTCCTCTGGACGCGTAGCGACCACGACTGTAGTTATTCTTGCGTCCTCACCAGCGAGCAACAGTGATCCAGACCCACGTGACCGCACCATCGCCAAGCTTCGTCATCTTCTGGCGCTTCGATTTCAGGGAGGTGCGAGTGTGTTGTCATCGTCGAGAGGGTCACAGACTGCTTGTTCGTCCGTCCTCGTGACTCGTGATGACAGGTGTGGGGGAGCACAGTCTGCATGTGATGATGATGGGCCTGACTGCACTCACTGGATTCATGAGTCTCACCTTCGTGATGTACGTCATTCCTTCCCACTTACGGCTCAGCGTCCCTCTGATGCCGAGTGTTCCATTGCTCGTTGTACAATGACATCCACCAGTCGTGACTCCGGTGGCACTTGGTTCATCGATTCCGGTGCTACCCATCACATGACGTGTTGTCGTAGTGACTTTGTGGTACTTGGGCCTGTCACGACTGTCCGTTCTCTTCGTACAGGCTCTGGTCAGTCCTTGCCGGTCCACGGTGTTGGGGTTGTATGCTTTGATGGTCCATCTGGCCCCCTGTATCTCTCTGACGTGCTATTTGTGCCTGATCTTGAGCTCAGTCTGCTGTCTGTGCGTGCCTACACTCTGATGGGTCTCTCCGTTGAGCATACCGCTGATTCAGCGACTTTGACTGCTCTTGACACCCGTAGCATTGTCCTGCGTGCTTCAGTTATAGATGATTTACATCGCATTGCTCGGCCCTCCTCCCCTTGCTCTCCCTCCTCCTCTGGTCGCGTTTTTGTCACTGGTGTTCTATCCCCGGAACACCAGCAGTTGCTTCACCGTCGTCTGTGTCACGTGGGCTCCGACACTGTGTCGAAGCTCATTCGGACACAGCCTGCTCTCGGTCTTGACGTGGCTTCTTTCGAGAAGCCACCCAAGACCGACTGTCTTTTTTGCGCTCAGGGGAAGATGCACCGGTGCACTTACCCTGATTCGCGTTCCCGAGCACTGAGGCCTCTCGAGTTGGTCCACTCGGACCTGCTCGGTCCTCTCCCGGTCGAGTCCCTGTCCGAGAGGGGCCGGTATGTTCTGACGCTGACTGATGACTTCACCCGGATGCGGTGGGTCTACAGTCTGCGTCAGAAGAGCGACGCCGCCCTTGCGGTTCGGCTCTGGCTCGTGATGGCTGAGCGTCAGTCTCGCCACACGCTACATACTTTTCGCTCGGATCGCGGCGGCGAGTTCCTCGGTGAGATGGACTCCTTCTTTGCTGAGCACGGCATTTTTCACCAGGTCTCCGCTCCTGCTACCCCACAGCAGAACGGTGTATCTGAGCGCTGGAACCGCACCATGGAGGATGCGGTTCGCGCCATGCGGTCTGAGTGCGGTCTCCCGGAGTCCTTCGCCTTCGAGGGCTTCGCCTACATGACTTGGGTCTGGAACCGCCTCCCGCATGGTCCGCTTCCGGATCATGTTACACCGTAAGAGCTCTGGTTTGGCCACCGTGTTGATGTTCGTCTCGCTCACGTCTGGGGTTCCCTGGCCTCCGTGTGGTACACTGAGGACTAGTAGGGGTCCAAGGTCTCCCCTCGGGGTCGTTTGTGTGCCTTCATCGGCATCTCCCCGCGGTCGAAGGCCTGGCGCTTTTGGGACCTCACTCGCCATCATGTCATTGAGTCTCGTGATGCGCTGTTTTTTGAGTCACTCACATACCGTGATCTGACTTCGATCTCAGCCCTCTCTGCAGCTCATGTCCCTTCCTGTGAGGGTCCTCGGCGGATGGGGGAGACTTCTCCGCCAGCGACCATTCCTCGTCAGGCTGATGTGTCCGCTTGAGTCCCCCCTCGGTCTCCAGCACTTGATGATCCAGCTATCATTGCCGTTGGTCCAGAGATCCCGCCTGTTTAGCCTGTTTCACACCCCACAGGTACCGCTGCTCTCATGCTTCCTCCTGTACCATCACTTGTGTCCACTGGCACACCTGCTCCTGCGTCTGACCCAGTCCAGCCCACTCCTGTCCCTATGTCGGCTGACACTCCTGTCTCAGTGTCCGGGCCAGCCTTGCCTGCAGTCACACCCAGCTCTGGGTCCTCCACACACGCATCTCCTCGCACGGAATCTCCGACTGCCTCGTCTCAGCCCTCACCAGCTGTGGTCGTACCTGCCCCTGTGGTCGTACCTGTTCCTGAGCCTGAGGTGCGCCCCTCGTCCTCCTGTTACTCCCGTGAGCCCGGTGGCCGCCTTCGACCACTGGATTCTGGAGCTCAGCGAGCGTCGGGTCCCGGACCCAAGCGTTCCTCTCGCAGCATCGCGAGCGGTGATCCAGGCACAAAGGCCTTAGGCCTCAGTGTCCGCACTGAGCATTCAAAGGTACACCCAGCGTGCCCCATAGGGCACAACCTGGTCACTCGCAAGTTCCATATCGCCTGTGACGCAGCAGCTGATCTCGTTGCCGTCAAGCCTGACACTAAGGGGTGTGCACTTGCCACGCAGAGTTCCCCCTCTATGGCGCCTGACCCGGGCACATTGAGGGAGGCTTTCTCATCGCAGGATGCTGACGCCTGGCGAGCTGGTTGCGAGGATGAGCTTGGCGCTATCCGAGAGCACAGAGTCTACGAGCTGGTCGACCTTCCCCCTGGGAGGAAGGCGATTCAGGTCATGTGGGTCTTTCACAAGAAGGTGAAGCCGGATGGCTCACTGGAACACTACAAGGCCCGCTTGGTTGTCAAGGGGTACTCTCAGATTGAGGGAGTTGATTATAATGACACCTTTGCCCCTGTCGGCCGCATGACCTCAGCTCGAGCTCTGTTTGGTGTAGTGGCTCAGCATGACTGGGAACTGCACCAGACGGATGTGAACAACGCGTTCCTCCATGGCTCTCTGGATGAGGAGATCTACGTGACTCAGCCACCAGGCTTTGAGGACGGTGACAAGGTCTGGCGCTTGCGCAAGTCCTTGTACGGCCTCAAGCAGTCTCCACGGTGTTGGAACCGGGAGATCACTGGCACCTTGACTCGCGCAGGATACGTACAGAGCTAGGCAGACCCCTCGCTCTTCATCCTACCGACACTTGAGCGGTTCACCGCCATCCTGGTCTATGTTGATGACCTTCTAATCACGTGTCCGTCCCTAGAGGCCGTGAAGGAGGCCAAGGCCGTCTTGCAGACTGCCTACATGATGAAGGACCTCGGTCCTGCATCGGTGTTTCTTGGTATGGAGATCGTGCGAGATCGCAGACATCAGAAACTGTTGTTGGATCAGGCTCGATACGCACGAGTCGTGGGGGAGCTTTTCAGCGATCTCCTTGGTGCAGTGTCCACCGCTTCCACACCCCTCACACCTGATGGGCAGGATGCCCTGAAGGTGGATGACCCTACACAGCTGGGGGAGACAGTGGACGTGACCTTGTACATCTGTCTTATCGGATCTCTGATGTACCTGGCCACTACCACGCGTCCTGACATCGCGTTCGCCGTCAACCTCCTCGCTCAGTTCTCACAGGCTCCACGTGCGAGATCTCTTCACGCGGCTGTGCAAGTGGTATGGTACGTGGTCTCCACGACGTATCTTGGACTCTGCTTTTTTCGGCAGTGTTCGGTGGTCCTTGACGGCTACACTGATAGTGACTGGGCTTGGAGCCCTGATGGGCGCAGTTGTATTGGCTACGTGTTTTTGCTCGATGGTACCACTTTGTCTTGGCGAAGCGGGAAGCAGGGCTGCATTGCACGTAGCTCGTCGGAGGCAGAGTATGTGGCTTTGGGCGCAGGGGCTGCTGAGGCGGTATGGCTGCAGCGCTTGTTTCTTGAGCTTGGGTAGTCAGTACCCGCCATTGTGCTGCGTTGCGACAACCAAAGTGCTCTCGCCATTGTGGAGAACTCTGGTGTTTTTCATGCTCGCATAAAGTACATTGCGGTTGAGCATCACTTCGTTCGTGATCTGGTGGAGCGACGCGTGATCTCCATCATGTGGGTTGGCACTGACTTGCAGCGTGCTGATTTCTTGACGAAGGCACTTGCCCGCGGAAAGTTCCTGGTGGCCATTCGTTCTGTCGGGCTTCGTCCCGTGCGTGACAGTGGTTGAGTGTGGGATGTGCGTCTGCGTCTCATTTTTCTGTGTCACCCACTATGTGGTTGTACCAGTGTTGCACGCATATGGACATGCGTACCATCGGTTCATGGGGGAGTGTTGTGCTTTGTGCCGTTCCTGTATAGTTTACTGTGACCACTCGGCCGTGTCCATACTCGTGCAGATCCCTGAGGGAGGCGGCCCTGGTGACACCGGCACGACAACAGGCGGTGGACTACCAGCTTGGAGCTGACCGACCACTGTTCCAGAGCCCCAGATGCCACCGGGACTCTTTGTTGTATTTTCTACGTCTTGCAGGCATCTTTCGACGGACTGGCCATGAGACCTATTTGCATGTTTTTACATTATCCCTGAGGCGGGCCCTGGTGACACCGGTGCGTCGACTAGCGGCTGACTACCAGCTTGGAGCTGGCCGACTACCATTCCAGAGCCCCGGACACTGCTAGGACTTCCTGCTGTGTTTTCTATAGCTTGCAGGAGTTTTTCGGCGGACTGACCATGAGCTTGATTTGCATGTTTTTGCATTGCGTGTCCACCGTCTGATGATGGATGCATGCATGTGACCAGTCGTAGCGTCCGTCTTGTGATCCTGCACGTCTAGGTTCAGACGGTGTAGCATTCTGACATGTGTGCACAGAGTTATGGCCAAAACAATGGTTTTGTGCCGGTTTTCGGACAACTCTTGGATTGCGGCGTGCGACACCCACTGTGCGCCGCGACAGGTATTCATGCCATGGACCTGTCATTTGTTAACTCTCTCTGCATATGCTATATTGAAGCATTCTGACACTATGCCTTGTGTCTCCTAGCCAAACCCTTGCCGTTGTGTGTACGACATGTGACTGTCGTCACCGTGTGATCAGGTGTCAGGAATGCTGTCCTGGCTGTGCCCTAAGAGGAGTGGGAGCACCCCCGAGGATGCCTGGGCCTTCTGTGGAGCACGCAGACACTACTTCAGTTGCCAATGCAAACCAAGGTGGAAGAGTGTGGAGTCCAAGGATCACAGTCAAGAATGGGCAGAAATGAGCCGCAAGCAGTTGCACTCAATCGAAGTGGGAATCGTTGTTCTTTTCAGTGAGATTACATCAGATTCTTATAGCCTATGATCAGAGCTTTCCAACGCATCCAAGCACGCCCAAAACGGAGCAGTATAGCCCCTGCTATGGCCGTCGAAGTAACCCATGGTGGAGCCGCCCACCATGCCCACGAACGGGAGTGACGGAAGGCGCTTCGATGGTGGTTTGTCGAAGCGCCCTTCCTGGCACTCCAATGTGGGGAGAAGTTCGCCCTGGTCTAGGAGACCATCTACATCCCTTCCTTCATGGCCATGGTGCCTTTGGAGCCCGTTGGTCCTGAACTCGGACCACCGCGGTGGAATTATCCCGTCATCCATGACGGAGACCCAGATTCCACACGCCGACCACCCGACCTTCGGGCAGGGCTATCTTTCTGAATACTCACTCAAATTGAGTGATTCAAAGCTCGATCTTGCATGGGAAATTCCAAGGAATCCAAATCTGCAATCAGATCAGATGTTCGACCACTCCCCAGTGGTCGAACCAGGAAAGCCATCCACGGCAGCCATGGCAAGGGGCACAATTTTCTAAC
>SZWC01001493.1:181332-242293 GCA_023375785.1 Penium margaritaceum
GCCGACGAAGTCAACGGGCCCCTCCGAGGGGCCCCTCGGAGGGGCTCGACGGGGCCCTCCGAGGGCCCCCTCGAGTATGGGGGGAGGGGAGAAAGGGGCCGATGGGCCCCCCTCCTCGGAGAGGCCCCCGGGTGAGGTCGAGGGGGCCCCTCCGAGGGGGCGGGGGCCCTCACAGGAGGGTTGCGAGGCCATCCTGCAGCAGCAGCTGCAGCGGCGGCTGCAACTGCTGCGGTTGCTGCTACTGCTGCTGCTTCCGCCGCTGCTACTGCTGCTACTCTGCGCAGCAGCAGCAGCTGCTGCTGCTCGATGCTCCCGCCGCCGCTGCTGCTGCTACTGCTAAACTGCGCAGCAATTGTTGTTGCTGCTTGCTGCTGCCGCGGCTGCCGCTTGCTGCAGCCGCCGCTGCTACTTGCTGCTGCACGCTACTGCTGCTGCCGCCGCCGTTGCAGTGGCTGCTGCTGCTGCTGCTGCTATGTGCTGCTGCTAGTGACGCCGCTGTTGCTGCTGCTGCCGCTGCTGCTGCACTCTACTGCTGCTGCTGCCGACACTGTTAAACTCTGTTGCTGCCGTTGCCTTCGCTGCTGCAGTGGCTGCTGCTGCTGTTGCTTTTGCAGTTGCCGCCGCGGTCGCTATCGCTTGTTTTTGTGGCTCACCGCCCCTGTGGCGTTGACTTGCAGTCGTTTCCCGCTCCCTCACGCTGCTGCCGACGTGGGGCCACGTGGCGCGTTCTCTTTCCGTTCCGCCCACTGCTGTTGCTTCTGCTGCTCACACGCCCCCCTGTGCTCTGATACCAAATTGGAAATGATTTTTAGGGCATGCAAGCCCATGCAAAAACAAACTTGAACTCTATGTGTGAGTGCGATCCAAGACGGCAAGAATTTGGCTAAGTCTGGAACGCTGAATACAAAGAACAAGGAGAGAGTACAAATGAGCCCCTAGCGGGCTTACGTAGGGACGCCGGCAGCTAGCCGCACCGGGCCCCGTCACCCCCGCTGAGCCCAAACGGGTCAGCGGGGAGAACACACTGCGTTCACCACGATAACAATAACGGTGGTCTCCTCGAGGCACCGGAACAGCTCTCCGAGTACCCGGGTCTCGACCACCGAGAAAATAGGAACAGTGCCAGAAAATCTCAGAATTAGCGTCCAGACATCACACACGGCTTTCCGAACATCGGAAGCCCCACTACAGCCATCGGGTCTCCTCGTTGCACCGGCATAGTCCACCGGGTGCGCGGGTCTCAACCCACCGAGAAAACTCTCCTAGCTCCCGACAAGCCCACAGGGCTACCGGAACGCATCGACTGCGTCTCGCAGGCGCTGTCATATGTGCTGGAGAAGTATCGAGACACCCGGAAGGCCTGTCGTGACGTCACGCTCTCCTCCACCATATACCCCGGATGTGGGTATATTGGTAAACTAGCAGTGTCGGTCGTGACGGGTGGAAGCCACACAAACCAACATGGGTTTGTTACTCAGAGATGCGCGTGCAAGCTTTAGCGCCACAAAGCAGCTAAAAACTGGAAGTGACTGATTAAGAAACAAGAATGAGACACAATGGGAGACCCCTCCAAGAAATAGCCTCCCCGAGCCATGTAGGACTTGTTACTCACTTGACCAGCCAATCAGAAAACAACTCTGTTTTCAGGCAGGCAGGTTTTCTCGGTGAGCCCTGCCAGACGGTCGACAGCCCAAGCCCGTGTTGGTTATAGTTGTGACACACGCAAGTGCCCTCTTGCCTCTATGTATACACACACACACACACACCCACACACACACACACACACACCCACACACACACACACACACACCCACACACACACACACACACACCCACACACACACACACACACACCCACACACACACACACACACACCCACACACACACACACACACACCCACACACACACACACACACACCCACACACACACACACACACACATACACACACACACACAGACATACACACACACACACACACACACACACACACACACACACACACACACACACACACACCTCATCACTGCAGGTGATTGATCTCAACTGAGGCTCCCTGGTACAAGACTGTGACGCAACATGGGGCGCACAATGGTGGTGACACTATCAAGTTGCCAACTGGTGGCCACAGCACCAACGTCATCCTCACGTCGAGCCTTAGTTTAGTGATGACTCTACATGCCAAAATGGAAGATACATTTGTAGGAGTGCTTGCTTGTGATGTGGCTGAGAAGATGCGTGGAAGCTTCCTAGCGACACAACCGTTGACCAGGCGTTAGTGCCTGATTGGACGATGACGACAGTCACAAGTCGTTCCCACAACGGCAAGGGTCTGCCTATGAGACACAAGGCAAAGTGTCACAATGCTTAAACAGCATTTGCAAAGAGCGATGACAAATGACAGGTCCATGGCATAAGTACCTGCCGCGGCGCACGACGGGTGTCGCACGCGGCAGTGCAAGATCTGTCCTAAAACCGGCCCAAAACCACTATTTTGGCCGTAACTCTGCGCAGACATATCAAAACGCTATGCCATCTGAACCTAGACGTGCGGAATCAAAACCCGGAGGCTACGACTGGTCACATGCATGCATCCGGCATTAAACGGTGGATACGCAATGCAAAAACATGCAAATCGGGCCCACGACGAGTCCACCAATAAACCCCTACGTGCTGCAGAAAAACTGCAAGAGGTCCCGGGTAGCGACCAGAGCTCTAGAGCGGTCGTCGGTCAGCTCCAGGCTGGTAGTCCGCCACCACATGAGGCACCGGTGCCACCAGGGTGTGCATCAGGGATCTGCACAAGGATGACACAGACACAATCACACTCCACAGTCTACCACTCTCAGGCAAGGGGCGAATTCCAACAGAACGAATGACCACTAGGAAATTTCCGCGTGCTAGTGCCTTTGTCAAGAAGTCAGCACGCTCTATGTCAGTGCCAACCCAAATGACGGAGATCACGTGTCACTCCACCAGATCACGCACAAAGTGATGCTCAACCGCCATGTGCTTCGTGCGAGCATGGAATGCACCAAAGTTCTCCGCAATGGCAAGAGCACTTTGGTTGTAGCAACGAAGCACAATGACAAGTACTGACTGGCCAAGCTCAAGAAACAGGTGCTTCAGCCATACTGCCTTAGCAACCCCTACACCCACTACAATGTACTCTGCGTCCGATGAGCTATGTGTAATGCAGTCTTGCTTCCCGCTGTGCCAGGACACAGTGGTCCCACCGAGCAGGAAGACGTAACCTGTGCGACTGCGTCCATCTGGGCTCCAAGCCCAGTCGCTGTCGGTGTAACCGTCAAGGACCACCGAACACTGCCGACAAAAGCAGATTTCGGGGTACGGTGTGGAGACCACGTACCGCACCACTCGCACAGCCGTGTGAAGGGCCCTAGCGCGTGGAGCCGGCAAAACGTGGGCAAGGAGGTTGACGGCAAATGCAATGTCAGGACGTGTGACAGTGGCCAGGTACATCAGAGATCCGATGAGATAGAGGTACAGGATCACATCCAGTGTCTCCCCCAGCTGTATGGGATCGTCCACCTTCAGGGCATCCTGCCCATCAGGCGTGAGAGGTGTGGAAGCCGTGGGTATTGCACCAAGGAGGTCGCTGAAGCACTCCCCTATAACACATGCATATCGGGCCTGATGCAGTAGTAGAGTACGACGTCTGCGGTCTCGCACGATCTCCATGTCAAGAAACACTGCTACAGGACCAAGGTCCTTCATCCTGTAGGCAGTCTGGAGGACAGTCTTGGCGTCCTTCACCGCCTCCAGTGAAGGAGACACAATCAGAAGGTCATCGACATAGACCAGGATGGCGGTGAATCGCTCAGGCGTCCGTCGGATACAAAGAAGGGGATCTGCCTCACTCTGTACATATCCCCCACGAGTCAGGATGCCAGTGTTCTCCTGGTTCCAACACTGAGGAGACCGCTTGAGGCGGTACAAGGATTTGTGCAAGGGCCAGACCTTGTCACCGTCCTCAAAGCCGGGTGGCTGAGCCACGTAAATCTCCTCATCCAGAGAGCCATGGAGGAACGCATTATTTACATCCATCTGGTGGAGTTCCCGGTCATGCTGAGCCACTACACCGAACAGAGCTCGAGCTGAGGTCATGCGGCCGACAGGGGCAAAGGTGTCAATGTAATTGATGCCCTCAATCTGAGAGTACCCCTTGACGACCAAGTGAGCCTTGTGGCATTCCAGTGAGCCATCCGGCTTCACTTTCTTATGAAAGACCCACTTGACCTGAATAGCCTTCCTCCCAGGTCAAAGGTGGACTAGCTTGTAAACTCCGTACTCTCGGATGGCGCAAAGCTCATCCTCCCACGCAGCACGCCAAGCGTCAGCATGCTGTGACGAGAGAGCTTCCCTCAGTGGGCCCGGGTCAGGCACCAATGAGGGAGAGCTTTGCGTGGCAAGAGCGCATGCCTTAGTGCTAGGTCTGACGACCACAAGATCGGTTGCTACATCACAAGCAACATGAAACTAGCGAGTGACGAGGTCGTGCCCTACGGGACACGCTAGATGTACCTCTGTGTGCTCAATGCGGACACTCAGGCCTAGTACCTTTGTGCCGGGATCACCACTCACGATGCTGCAAGCGGAGCGCCTGGGTGCGGGACCAGACACTCGTTGAGCTCCGGAGTCCAATGGTCAAAGACTACCGCCAGGGTCACGAGTGTAAACCGGGCTCGAGGGGTGCATTTCAGGCTCAGGCTTGGGTACAATCGGGGGCTGGTGATGCCGCGCGAGGAGATGCGGGTGTGGGCGACACGGGACTCAGTGTGACAGTAGGAGCAGGTGAGGTAGGTCCACGCACAGAGGCAGGAGTGCCGGCGGACACAGGTACGGTCATAGGAGTACGCAGAGGTACAACTTCATGGGTACTTGTGGGGTGCGAGGGGCAGGGGTAGAATCTGGCGGTGCTGGAGAGATCTCTGGACCAACAGCAATGATCGCTGGGTCATCAAGAGCCGGAGAAGTGGAGGGAGCTCGAACGGATACATCAGCCTGGCGATGTAGAATGGTGCTCGCAGGCACAGACTCCCCTATACGTCGAGAAACCTCACATGTGGGAACGTGTGTGACGGACAGCGACATGATCGAAGTCAGATCACTGTAGGTGAGGGACTCAAAGAAGAGCGCATCGCGGGACTCAACAATGCGACGACAAGCAGGGTCCCAAAAACGCCATGCCTTCGACCGCGGGGAGATGCCGACGAATGCAGACAAGCGACCCCGTAGTGAGACCTTGGACCCCTGCTAGTCCTCGGTGTACCACACAGAAGCCAAGGATCCCCAGACGCGAGCGAGGCGCAAGTCAGCACGGTAGCTAAACCAGAGCTCATACAGTATGACGTGGTCCGGAAGAGGACCGTGCGGGAGGCAGTTCTAGACCCTAGTCATGTACGC
This sequence comes from Penium margaritaceum, assembly GCA_023375785.1. Lineage (NCBI taxonomy): Eukaryota > Viridiplantae > Streptophyta > Zygnematophyceae > Desmidiales > Peniaceae > Penium > Penium margaritaceum. Next base: position 186,761 of record SZWC01001493.1, read on the forward strand.
GAAGCCTTCAAAAGCGAAGGACTGCGGAAGACCGTACTCAGACTGCAAAGCGCGAACCACATCCTCCATGGTGCGGTTCTAGCGCTTAGAGACAACGTTCCGCTGAGGAGTAGCAGGATCGGAGACCTGGTGAAAAATCCCATGCTCGGTGAAGAAGCTGTCCATCTCGCCAAGAAACTCGCCGCCGCGATCCGAGCGGAAGGTATGCAGAGTGTGGCGGGACTGACGCCCAGCCATCACTAGCCAGAGGCAAACCGTGAGAGTGGCGTCACTCTTCTGGCGCAGGCTGTAGACCCACTGCATCTAGGTGAATTCATCAGTCAGGGTCAGGATGTATCGACCCCGGTCGAACAGAGACTCGACAGGTAGGGGACCAAGAAGGTCCGAATGGACTAACTCGAGAGGGCAAAGTGTGCGTGAACAGGAGTCAGGATAGGTGCAACGATGCATCTTACTCTGAGCACAGAAGAGACAGTTGGTCTTAGGTGGCTTCTCGAAAGAAGCCGCGTCAAGACCGAGAGCGGTCTGTGTCCGAATGAGCTTTGGCATAGTGTCAGAGCCTACATGACACAGGCGGCAATGAAGAAATTGCTGGTGCTCAGGAAACAAAACACCAGTGAGAAAAACACGAGCGGAAGAGGAGGGAGAGCAAGGAGCAGAAGTCCGAGAGACACGATACCGGTCATCCACAACAGAGGCACGAAGAACAACACTACGAGTGTCAATGGCAGTCACAATCGCGGACTCTACAGTGTGCTCGACAAAGAGTCCCATCAGTGTGCAAGCACGTATAGAAAGCAAACTAAGCTTAAGGTCAGGCACAAACAGCACCTTGGAAATATACAGGGGGCCAGACGGACCATCCAAACATACGACCGCAACACCCTGGACTGGCAAGGACTGACCAGAGCCTGTGCGGACGGAACAAACAGACGCAACAAGGCCGAGAACAACAAAATCTCTACAACGACAGGTCATGTGATGAGTGGCACACAAGTCAATGATTCAAGTGCCACTCGAATCACGGCAAGAGGATGTCACTATACAACGGGCAATGGAACACTCGGCCTCAGACGGACGCTGGGTAGCACGAGGGGAGGAACGACGAAGGGCACAAAGGTGAGACTCATGAATCCAATCCGTATAGTCAGGCCCATTGTCATCACATGCCGACTGTGCTCCCCCACACGAGTCATCCCAACCACAAGAACAGACGAACAAACTGTCTGTGAACCACCCGACTGTGACAACACTCTCGTACCTCCCTAAATGCGAAGCGCCAGAAGGTGTCGGAGCTCGGCGATGGTGCATTCACGTGGGTCTGGGTCGCCGCTGGTCGCCGGTGGTGAGGCGGGAACTGCTACGGTCGTGGTCGCCGCGCGTCCGGAGGATGTGCTGCTCGACGTGGACCGCAGTATGTGCGCAGCCTGGAGCCCGTGAGTAATCCATACCCAGTCAAGCGGATGCTAGCACTCGGTGTAGCGATAGGCGCTTCCACAGTTATAGCAATGAACGGAGCATCCTTTGCTACTGCCCGATGATGGCTCCTACTACGACTGTTGCTGGCACGAGCCGCGCCTCCGTCGCCCCTTTTTCCCTTGTGCTGCTGCCGCGACACCCTGTGTCTGAGTCGGTGTAATCGGGGTTGAAGGGGAGGAGGACGTGACAGAGGATGGAGAAAGAGTCTGCGTCAGGGGCATTGGTGGTGATGCAATGACTGCGACAGCAATGGAAGTCTCCTGATGAGCCATGGCTGCCTCACGGACGGAAGTCACCTGGAGGAAGAGCTGGTGTGCCCAGGGAAGAAGCGATAGTGAAGCTGAAAAAGGCTCGTGCACGGCGTCGTACCTCGTGAAGATGTCTGTGTGCTCAAGGCAAACCCCGAGCATGATCGTGCGGAGCGCCTACAGCTGTGTACCTCCTGAGGTCCCAAGGCGCGTGTAAATGCGCATGGCGCATTGCCAGTAGTCGGCTGCAGGCTCGGCATGCCCTTGACGAAGGGAGTGAAACGCACAGATGTGCGCGGCGCGGGTGGCGTACATCTCTGCAACAAGCAGGGACAATGTTAGGTCCCAATCCCCGCGTGGATCAGCGCCGGTGCCTGTGACCGCCTCACCAAAGAACGAGCGGAAGTCAACAATGGTCTCGCGCGGCATGACGTAGAGAAATCCGCGCATCGTCCTAGCCACTGTCAGCACCTGAGCTCGGTCCATAGTCTGATACGGACTGCGATAGTAGGGCCACACGCCCTCTAAAGTGGCCCAGACCTGAAAGAGGATCTCCCAGTAGTCAAAGCCGTCCTCGCTGACATACCGTGGGGGCAGCGTCTCAAAGTCCTTGCGATGCCGCTTCGTAGGGAGAGAAACCACATGCTGGGAAGGAAGAGGGATGGGAAAGACGTCGGGAAGAGGGAAGTCGCTGGGGTGGAGGTCAGGCAACGATCAAAACTCAGGAAAGCGGGATGTGTGTGGGGGCCGAGAGCTCGTTTGAAGTTGGCGGAGACGCTCTTGAAGCACACGAACCTTGCGCTTGGGGAAGTTGCCCTCCATGCCTGGCATGTCTGGATCCTCGTCCCAAGGATCAAGAGGTGGCGGGTCGGCTCCAGCTCCTTTCTCCGGTGCTGGAGCTGACTGCTGTGTAGAGGGTGCGACCCAGGCCGCTCCCTCAGAAGTCTATCGTGGAGTCGTGGAATGTCCTCGAAGAAGCTCGATGAGTGTACGGATGGCATCAGTGTGCTCCAGCTACAGGCAATGCATCTTGTCCTGCTGGCTCCGCAGGTCCTCAATAGCCTACAAACGTGGGCTCATGACCCCTGAGGAGGAAGAAGAGGGATCTAGTACCCTTTGTCCCTTCTTGCTGGACGGAGCCATGGCGCCGCTCATTATGAGCCGAGACGTCAACGTGGTCACATTGCTAAAACGTGACCGTTTCTCGAGGATTTGAAACGCTGGCAACTTTTGACCCTTCGACCAAAAAGTTTACGAAGGCAAGTGCTGACGTCAGTAGGAAGTTTCTGACGTCAGCATGACATGATGACGTCAGCAAGGAAAAATGCTGATGTCAGCTTGCCTTCCCTCCTCTTTTCTTTTTTGGTTTAACCTTTGCGGTTTCTACAAGAGCAGGCGGCCGCTCCATAGCAGCCGCGTGGACGCTGAGCGGAAGCCGCTGCGCAGCTTCCGCTCAGCGACTCCTGCTGTTGCGTTGTCAGCTGCGGCAGCAGCCGCGCGGCTGCGTGTGGGGCAGCCGCCTAGCGGCTGTGTGTGTGGCCATGGCAGCAGTTGCGTGCTGCTGCTGCTGTTGCTGTACGCTGCGGTTGTTGCACGCTACGGTTGCTGCACGTTGCTGCAGCCACAGCGCGCTGCTACCACTACTGTTGTTGCTCTACTACTGTCACCACTGCTCCTGTCACTGCTGTTGCATTACTGTTGTGCTGCTGTCGCCGCTGCTGCACTGCCGCTGTGCTGCTACCGCTGCGTGCTGTTGCTGTTCTGCTCCCGTCGCGTGCTACTACTACCGACGCATGCTGCTGCCACCGCTGCTGCCGCCCTGCTGCTGTTGCTGTTCAGTGCTAATGTCGGCAGCTGCTGGCGACTGCAGTCTACTGTAGCTGTCTCTTGCTGCCACTAATAGCTGCTGCTGATGCAATCTCACGTGGTGATGGTGAGGGACGTGGACGGTGATTCGCTGTTGTTGTCGATAGACCCCTGTGGATGTGTAGCAGCGGTGACTCTCACTGCTACTACTCTGCTGGGTCTCTGCTGCGCAGCTCGGTGAGAACTGTCTCTCCGCTCTGATACCATGAGAAGATGTGTGGAAGCTTCCTTGCAACATAGCCGCTTACTAGGCGTCAGTGCCTGGTCAGACGGTGACGACAGTCACAAGTCGTCCACACAACGGCAAGAGTCTGGCTAGGAGACACAAGACAAAGTGTCAGAATGCTTCAATAGCATTTGCAGAGAGCAATGACAAATGACAGGTCCATGGCATATGTACCTACCGCGGTGCACGGCGGGTGTCGCATGCGGCAGTGCAAGATCTGTCCTAAAACCGGCCCAAAACCATTGTTTTGGCCGTAACTCTGCATAGACATATCAAAACGCTACGCCGTCAGAACCTAGACATGTAGAATCAAAAACCAAACGCTACGACTGGTCACATGCATGCATCTGGCATCAAACGGTGGATACGCAATGCAAAAACATGCAAATCGGGCCCACGACCAGTCCATCGATAAACCCCTACGTGCTGGAGAAGAACTGCAGGAGGTCTCGGGTAGCGTCCAGAGCTCTGGAACGGTCTTCAGTCAGCTCCAGGCTGGTAGTCCGCTACCACATGATGCAGCGGTGCCACCAGGGTCTGCATCAGGGATCTGCATAAGTATGGATACGGCCGAGTGGTCACAGTAAACTGTACAGGTCGACAGGAACATCACAAATCACAACACTGACAGGATTCGTACTCACTTGCATGCTTTCAGCGTTGTGAACCGGGTTGCTGATCCCTCGGGACCACACATCCGGTTTACACCGACGTGTGAGAAACCGCCCGAAGCTCGTTCGCTACAGGGTCGGGTTCGATCCCTGGGTGGCGTTTGGGCCCCACATCGAGTGACTCGCGTCGGTGGCCTGGTCAACCGGCACTTAGCACTTCGCTTACTTGCTACTCGCTCACTTGTCTCTCTTTCACACTTACTCTATGTGAGCTTGCCCCTAATCCATGGTGTCATCCCGTCGCCTGCTTACTTGCCAGCTTGCTTGCTTGCTTTGCAACCAAAGGTACCTACTGGTATCAAAGCAAGGAGGACTTCTTCCTCCTCGCGACCGTCCCGAGACCTCGTCGGGCCACTTCTATGTGGCGGGTGATCCCGCGCAAGCATCACATTTGCGACAGTAGTGGGTAGAGACCACAGCAGCAGCCACTGCCCCTTATAGCCACACATATTGTACCTGTGGATCACGTTGTGCTCCTCTCTCGTGCACGGGACACGCACGTCTCCACAGTCGTCCCCGTGCACCCCGCCGAGCTTCGGCCTCCGCATGCACCCATACTCTACGTGGTGCGTTCGTCTTGTGCTCAACTGCTCCTACGGCATCGGCTCCTTTCTGCCACCGTCCACCTTCCTCTCCCGTGCTCCGGCTTCCGCACGCACGTCGGCCACGTGGTACCATCAACCGCCACTTTTGTCTCTCAGCAATCACGAGTGCGCATTCCTCACAGCACCACACATTGCACCCGCATTGTGTGTGGTGCACCGGTCTCGTGCACGGGGCTTGCCTCGTGCACCACTGTGACTATGGTACTAGGGTCTATTGGCCTCCATTCTCCCACTTCACCGGCCGTGCCTCAACCTCAACACATAGTATTCATGGCGTGGGCACGACAGCTTTCTTTGGCTCGCCTGCTGAGTGTGCGAACTAATCTGTGGTGACGACGGATCTTGTAACAGCCGCACCCATCGAAGCATCAACCACCACACCTGTCGTGCCTTGACCCCACGCACGGACCTTGCTGCAGCCGACTCTCCTACTACAGCAGCATCAAGCGTAGCAGCTGAAGCTTGCCCCCGTGCACATCTCAGCACCTTAGGCAGCCCTCTGGGCAGCCAAGAGCTCGGCGCACTGGCGTTTTTGCCTGTAACTGAACCCATCCCCACGTCGCCCACGGCCGCGCGTGAGCGTGCGCGCATCAACGAAGAGCTCGCATACTACGAGGAGAGGGCGGAGAGGGAGATGTGGTCGAGGGTTTTGCCGCAGCAGCCCGGGCTATCACCCCGGTGAGGACTACGACCCCGCAGACTTCTACGAGTGGGAAGACATCAGGATCTACGCAACGCACTGTCAGTCAGCCGTCGATGACTCCTCGACAGCGGAGAATGAACCAGCCACGGCGCCACCGTGTGATCATCGACCTCTTCAATCACCGATAAGCCCACCCGTTGCCCATCGAACACGTCAGCAACTTTGCAGTGCTGCTCCTTGTGGCGTAGCACCATCCTCTACGGCAGCAACATCTAGGACACTTGCTTCGTGCCGTGTCGCATCACCAGCTGCATCAGTTGTAGAGTCGGCTTTTTCTCCATCTCCTGATATTCTGACTGTCCTGCAGGCTGCACTCGTGTCTAGTGCTGCTGTTGCCTCCACTTTTGCAGCCACCGCACGTGCTGCATGTGCACCAGCGAGCACTGCCGCTGGCAGAGCCATTGAGACCTACACTAGGATTGCAGTAGATTAGGGGCCTGTGGCGGCTGCTTCCGTCAACGTAGTGACCTTGATTGTTGTCGCAGCAGACGCAGTTGCATCAGCAGCAGCTGCAGCAGCCAGGACGCTCTCCAGTGCCGTTACCTCCATTCACATCTCCACTACACAGGCTTCATCCTTGCCCTCCTCTTCATCTTCAGCGACTCGTCACATTCAGCTGTTGGTCTCGACTTCTGCAGCCATCTCCACCCTGTCAGCTGTAGCTTTGACAGGAGTAGCCTGTCTCATCGTTTCCGCATCAACCTCTGTTGCAGTTGTCGCTTCCTCAGCTGCAGCTGCTCTCCCGCCGTTGTTCTCAATGTGCCGCTGTGCTTGGTGAGCCTGGTCTCTCCCTCTCTTCCTTTCATTTATGCATTGGCGTGTTTGTGCATTCAAGTTGTTGCCTTGCAGCAAACTCTCGGCGCACTCATCACGCATTTCCCACGCCCACTGGGGTAGGGGAAACTCTGCCGAAATTTTCTCGGCACAGTCAACTCACTAGCAACATGCCAGTTGACGATGACCAATACACGGCTTTGCAGGCTGAGCTGCGGCGTGAGCGCATTGCTCTACAGGCTGCCCTCAGTGCTCAGCGCGTTGCTGAGGAAAAGATGCGTGCTAAGCAAGCTCACCAAGAAACCTTCGCACATCACATTGCTCACTTGGTCATTAATCGCCTCCAGCCCAAATTGCGCAGCACTTCATCTGTCGGCATTGCTGCTGCATTCTCCACCTCACTCGCTTCCTCATCTGCCACCACTGGCTCATCTTCCTCTGACCCTCTTGCAGTCACCGCCGCCGCTGGCGCAACCACAGCCAAAGCGCTTGCCCCATCAGTGCAGCACAAACCTGACTTTGACTATAATCCACCTCACTTCACCGCCAACCTCACCTTCCATTCTTGGGAGGTTCGTTTCAGTGCCTGGGCACATGGGGAACAGCTCTGGGAATACTACCATGAGCCCAATCCCTCCGCCACCTCACCGTTTGTGCCTGTTGAGTCTGACTCTGCCCGTGCTGTCTGTGCCCTCATTCGTGCCAGACCTGACGATCTCACTGATGAAATCGGCTCCTACAATGCCAACACTGCACGCCGCACCACTGCAGACCTGGTAAGTGCTTACGCACTGATCAAGCGGCACATGGCAGTGAATGGGCATGCAGCTCAGAGCGTTCTCACTGTCCAGTTCAACACGCTGTCCATGCGTGCTGACGAGACTGCCGACGCCTATTGGGCTCGCACTGTACGACTGTTGCACAACCTTGGCAAGGCCGCCCCTGACCAGCTCCCTGCTGTTCTTTCCATCATCAAAGGCCTCATCCCGGAACTCAGTGACATCTTCCGAGAGGTGAAGGCCACTGAGCTCGAACGTCTGGCTGCCATCCCTGTCCCCGCTGATGCACCGCCTGGCATTGGTGCCTTGTGGCAGTTCATGTATAACCAATCACCTCACCCTTGAAACTGTGTACAGAAAAGTGTATTGGGGATTGAACAGAAAACTGAACATCGATCATACACCAAAATGTCTCTATCTCACACAAGCACCTCCAGTATTTCCATTTTTAACAAGAAATATGTCTTTGGGCTCTGGTCACATGCATTCATGTCTGTTATTATTGATAAATCCATGGATACAGGAATACACTTGTTGATACACTGATTATGGAGTGTATGAATTTGGGTTGATTAACTATACCTCTGGGAGTTCACCTCCCAATGTCTGACAGACTGGTGGAGCTTGTTACAGAACAAACACATTCATCGTGCCGCACTTGCAGCAGTTGCCACCGCACTCCCTTCTTCCCCCTCTTTTGCCTCTGCATCATCCTCCACCACCATTTCCACCACGACAGCCACATCTCTCGCTTCCCAAGGGGGTGGTCGGGGTGGGGGGGTGGTAAAGGTAAAGGCCGAGGGGGTGCCTCTGGTGGTGGTGCGCAAGGAAGAGGTGGCAGGGGTTGCCGCATCTACATCTCCCTCCTCCAGCACTGTCACGTGCTGGAATTGCGGTGCCACTGGTCATGCAGCGCCCAAGTGCCCGGCGCTCCCTGATGATGCCCGCCTTGCCTTAGCCATGCGTGCACATTGGGCACTCTCCATAGGGTCTGGTGGCGGCTCTGCGCGCTCCTCCACCTTCAGAGGGTCTGTTGGTGGCTCTACGTGCTCCTCCTCCTCTCCTACCGCTACTGCCTACAGCACTGCCCTGACTTCACCGCCTCCGCCTGCTCCCGGGGATTGGCCCCCTTGGTTTGGCGGCCCTGTCTACTTTGGACCCCCGTCTGGTTTATAGTCTCCTGCGCCGTGGACGCCATCTACCCACATCTCCCAACGCCCCTCTTCTGGTGTACCAATCACTGCGCCGTCTGAAGACGCCCGCCAACTGGACTCTGCTCTCTCCCATGCCGTCCACCAACGCCATCTCCGTGATCAGGGAGGTGAGAGTGTGCGTTTGGTTGAGGGGGGGCTTGCGTGTGCCGTTGAATCGTCTCTTTGTGGTCCGTCATCCGGTCATGTTCAGGGTTATTCCCCAGTTGACGCCCCCTGGATTGAGCAGTGGCAGTCCTACAGTCTGCCTCATTTCCTTGCTGCCTGTGGTCAGCGCCATCCTCCTCGCTTTGCCATTACCGCTGTGAGTCGTGACCCTACCTTTGTACGCGTGATGGGTGGTGCCACCCACCACATGACCTCTTTTCGTTCCTCGTTCATTTCTCTAGGTCCTGTTGGCTCTGTTCGCTTTGTTCGTACCGGCTCTGGCCAGTTCTTATCTGTCCAGGGTGTTGGTGTTAATCGCTTTGTTGGCCCTAGGGGGGAACTTTTTCTGCCTGACGTTTTGTTTGTCCCAGTTCTTGAGCTCAGTCTGTTGTCTGTTACGACACTCAACAACCAGGGCATGGACTTCTCCTCCAGCCGTGGCATTGCCTTTGTGTTGCATCACACGATTGGTCGTGTTCTACTGCTTGGCACTCGTTGTGACCGTTTGTTCCGTGTACCCTCGTTTGCACCGCATCCCGCCTCGACTGCTCTTGTTCACGTGGCCCGCTCTCTCACTTCGGCACATGCACAGTTGCTCCATCGCCGTCTCTGCCACATTCACACTACTGCCATTGACAGTTTGCTCCGGGACAAGCCCGCTCATGGTCTTGATGCCGACACGTTATTTGCCCCTTGCCCTACTGACTGTCTTGATTGTGCCCAGGGAAAAATACACCGTTCCCCTCTTTCCACGTCGGAGTCCCGCACGTCTCACCCTCTTGATCTCTTGCATGCAGATGTCATGGGACCCCTTGCCCATGACGCTTTCGGGGGGGTTGACCGCTATGTCCTCTGTCTGACCGATGACTTTTCTCGCATGCGCTGGGTCTTTGCTCTTCGGCAAAAGAGTGATGTCAGTCCCACTCTCGAATCCTGGCTGCCTCAGGCCAAACTGGCCTGTGGTCGCTATTTGAAAGCTTTTCGCTGTGATCGTGGTGGGGAATTCATGGGTCCCAGTGTAAGCTTCTTGACATCTCGCGGGGTGTGTATACAACCTTCTGCTCCCTACACACCCCAACAAAACGATGTCTGTGAACGCTGGAACCGCACCCTCGCTGACTATGTCCGTACTCTCCTAAGTGAGCCCTCTCTCTCCCACGTCTTCTCCTTCGAGGCCATGTCCTACATGACCTGGGTGTGGAACCGTGTTCCCCATGGTCCCCTCCCTTGTCACGTCACCCCCTTTGAGCGCTGGTACGGCCGTCGTGCTGACCTCTGTCTGGCTCGTGTTTGGAGTTTCGTCGCTCTCGTCTGGCTGCCAGAGGACTTTTGCCACGGCAAACTGAGCCCTCGCGGTCATCCTTGCATCTTCCTTGGTGTCTCTGCGATGTCCAAAGCATGGCGTTTCTGGGACCCTGACCACTCTCGCATCATTGAGTCGCGTGACTCATCTTCTTTGAGGATGTCTTCCCTCGTGACCTGTCCCACATCCCTCCTCCTTCCTCTCTCTCCTCACTCCGTCGGCTTAGGGGGGTGTGTCTGTTCTGGCCTCCGATCTCCGTGCGTCATCCTCTCCTCCACACATGGCATCCCCTGCTGTCACTACCACAGACAGTGAGGATGAGGACTCCTCTTCCTCAGAGTCCTCGTCAAAAGGTGTTGCTCAGATCCATCTGATGCATTTCCCACCAGTGCTAGGCAACCAGGCTGAAAAACGCCTGACTGGTGGAGAACCGACCAAGCGGGGCAAAGATCTTGTCATAGTTGATCTCAGGGACCTGAGCAAACCCATTGGCTGTGAGAAGGGCCTTGTACTTGTCCACGGACCCGTCTAGCTTCCACTTTCGCCGAAGAACCCACTTGGCACCAATGGCCTCACGATCCGGGGGGAGGTCGCCAAGCTCATAGACGTGATGTTGTCGAATGGCGGCAAGCTCATTGGCGCATGCAGCCTCCTAATGAACAGCCTCGGGAGACACCAGAGCCTCACGTAGGGTGGCAGGGTCCTCTGGTCACTCCATGGGGCACATAGTGAGGACGTGCGCCTCCCGCGCCCTTGGTGGCATCCGCGTGAGCGTGGCCGCAAGGGCATACTGGTGCTCCTGATGGAGCAAGGCATAGCCCCGAGCTGACCTTGAATGTAGATCGACGATGAGTGACAGTGTGGCCAAGCCAAGTTCCTTGGTGTCGGGGTCCCCACTCATGACTGTGGAAGTGGGTCTGACATGAGGTGAGGAGCTTTGTGGGATGACAGGGGGTCGTGGCGCGAGAGGACGTGAGGAGGCGGCTTGAGTTCTCACTTTTGGCCTGGGTCTAAGGCTCCCGCCCAGACCATGTGTGTAGTGCGCCGATGCGGACGGGGCAGCCGGCCCTGAGGGCCTGGCGGACACGGACGGTGCAGCCGGCCCTAAGGGGCTGGCGGACATGGACGGGGCAGCCGGCCTTGAGGAGCTGGTGAACATGGATGGGACAGCCGGACGTGAGGGACTGGCAGACACGGACGGAGCAGCCGGCCCTGAGGGGCTGGCGGACACGGACGGGGCGACCGGGCGTGAGGGGCTGGTGGACACGGACGGGGCATCCGGCCCTGAGGGGCTAGCTGGCATGGACGGGACAACTGGCTCTGAGGAGCTGGCTGGCACGGATAGGGCAGCAGGCTCTGAGGGGCTATCGGACACAGATGGAGCAGTCGGCCCTGAGGGGCTGGCGGACACGGATGGGACATCCGGCTCTGAGGGGCTCTTGGACACAGATGGGTCAGCCGGCCCTGAGGGGTTGGTGGATACAGAAGGGACAACCAGTGCAGACGGACCCACGGGCGTAGATGATGGAACGCTCGAACGCGACTGGATGGAGGACGGACCCACCACTCCCCCACGCAACGGGAGGAACATCGACGCGCCGGAGCAAACGAGGTTGCGGGGAAACGGGTCCTCGAAGAAGAGGGCATCCAGGGACTCGACGATGTAGTGCTGGGTGGGATCCCAGAAACGACATGCCTTCGACTGCCGCAAGACGCCAAGGAAGGTACAGGGATGGTCGCGAGGCTTGAGCTTGCTACCTTGATGTGGAGCAGGCAACCACACTGTGGCTACGCAGCCCCAGACCCGGGCCGGACGCAGGTTGGCTCGCTCTCCACACTAGTGCTGGTATGGTGTGGACTGACGGGGAATGGGTCTGTGGGGAATCAGGTTCCAGACCCACATCATGTAGCTCATGGCCTCAAAGTAGAAGCCATCAGAGATGTCGAATTTGACCCATATGGTGTGGATGACGTCAGCCATGGTGCAGATCCAACGCTTAGAGACCCCGTTCTGGGTGGGCATGTAAGGCGCCGACGTCTCATGATGGACACCACGGGAGGCAAGGAAGAGTGTGGTCTTCCCCAGAAACTCACCCGCACGATCAGAACGGAAGCAACGTAGGGGCGACCACACTTGCGTTCAGCATGGAAAATCCAGTCCCCAATGGTGGTAGCAATGTTGGTTTTTTGCCAAAGGTAGAAGACCCGTCGATAGCAAGACTAGTCGTCCATAAGTGTCAGGACGTAACGATCGTGCTCGCCGACTCTCTCTATCGGGAGGGGACCTATGAAATCAGAGTGGACCAAGTCAGAAGGGGGCAGTCACACAAGAGGCAGAGAGGGGGTAGGTGGAACGGTGCACCGTTTCTTGAGTGCAATCAATGTACTCGATAGGACACGACAAATGAAAGGAGGCTAGGTCAAGGCTTGTGGCTGGCTGCGTGTGAAGCATGCTGTCAACAGTGACAGAGTGGACGCAAGAGAGGCAGCAATGCAGGAGACGTGTGTGTTGCGGAGACAGTGTGCTTGTAACAAACACGTGGCCACATGTCGGCCAATGAGGAGGGGACAAAGGTAGAAGCGGACAGGCACTGTACGTGCCACAAGTTGCCACGGGCGGTGGCACGCAAAATGACACGACCTGACTGACGCAACGACACAGTGCCCATACCACGCAAGTGCAGAATGCCCATGCTCATGCGATCAAGGGCAGTGAAAGACAGGAGGCTGACCTCAAGGCTAGGGATAAAGAGGACGTTAATCACAAAGACATCACCAGCAGGACCACGGAAACAAACGATGCTGACACCTTGAACAGGTAACTCCTGACCAGAAGATGTCTGAACCTCGGTGACATCGATGACGGGACCAAGGACACTGAAGGCCTCACGCGAGGCCGTCATGTGATGCGTAGCCCCTGAGTCGATGATCCAATTCCGTGAAGGATCCTGGACCGGAGCGGCCAGGTCGTTGACAGTCACATGGCAATGGGCGAGTGATGCCAACGCGCTGGACGGAGGTGCGGACCGGGATTGTCAGTCATCCAGCTAGGCGACGTCATCGCGAAGAGGAGCGGGTGGGAAAGGCACGGCAGTGGATGGTGTGGATGAAGATAAAGGACACAACCACAGCACAGACTCTATCATACAGGGTAGGGAGGAACTAGCGACCGTGCAAATCGTACTTCCCTGGGGGGGAGGGCGAGGAAGGCCAAGCTAAAGTGCGATGAACTTCTCTAGCTGACGCTTGTAGGTGGAGGGTCCGACGGATTAGACCGACTACGGTATAATGGCGTCAAAGTCCAGGAAGGAGGAGGAAGATACTGCTTGAAGCGCTGGTGACAGAGGACTGGACGCGGACGACTGCGGAAAATGCTACGGTGGAGCCGTCGCGAGCAACCCAGGTGTAGTAGGAGCAACAGTGGTGGCAAGGCGACGCTTGCGCTGGTGACGCATGGTGGTGATGACGCAAGCCTCGTCAGCCGGGAACGGACACGTGTACAACCTGTATCCTGACTGGCCACAGTTGTGGTAGCCGAGGTTGGCATCGCCGGATCCGCTAGACTCCTGGTGAGGGTCCTTGCCCTTCTTGCCCATGCGCTTCTTCTTGCCAAACGGGGTGGCGCCGGAAGACGTTGCTATTGCTGGGGCGGCAACGGCCACGGATGTGACGGTAGGAGAGGCGAGGGACTCTGTGCCATGGATATGTGATTCCTGACGAGCCTCTTTGATATGGAGGAAGAGCTCATTTGCCAAGGGCATGAGGGTACCCTGGTTAGCCATCATGGTGAGGACGTCCTGGGAGTAATGGACAAAGACGTGGGAGAAGGGGTCAGTGGCGCCATGCTTGATAGTCAGAAGTGTTGAGAGAGGGGGTGGTCCGACATCTCCAAGGCGGCGCAGGATGTCCTCTATGTGCTGCTAGTAGGAGGTGACAGTCTCAGTCTCCCCCATGCGGAGGGAGTTGAACTCCCGGATCAAGCAGCTGGTCTCGGCGTCACTGGACAGGCGATGAGGGCGCGTGAGTATGTACCACGCCACTGTCAAGTCAGGGAGAGCGCCACTGGTGAGGTCACCAAGGAAGGGCTCAAGGGTGAGACGTGCAGGTGGAGGGGCCACATGGACGAGGACACATACGGTGCAACCAGCGTCATACACCTGGTCGGCCTGGGTGGAGTTTAAGGGTAAGACGTAGTAGGTCCACAAGCTCTCGCCCTGTGTCCGGATCCGGAAACTGAGCTTCGAGCCCCGGAACTGGTCGCCAGCCTGAAGCGGCGACAATGGGGTTTTGAAGTCCTTTGGCCTACAGTCGGCACCCAGAGTGGGGCTTGGGACTGACATCATCGTCTGCTATTGGTGCTGGGTGTGTTGCTAGGCCATGTACTGCCTGGCGTAGGAGACCGTACGGCTTGCGTACCTTGCTGGAACAAAAGGTGCTTGCGGACCTTGCTGCTACTGTTGCGGCGGTTGCTGCTGCTCTTGCTATGGCGGCTGTTGATGCTGCTGCTACGGCTGTTACTATGGCAACGGTGTCAACTACTACAGTGCCACTAGCTACTGTGTCAGCGTTACAAGCTGTTGGCGCAAAGCAGCTAGTGGATCCATCGTGCTAGCATGACCTATGAGAGAGCCTGCAGGGTGTTGGTACTGTTGCTGTAGCTGTTGCTACTACTGTTCTAGGTGCTGCTACTGCTACTACTGTTGTGGCTGCTACTGGTACTACTGTTGTTGCTATTGCTTTTATTGCTGCTGTTGCGGGTGCTACTGTTGCTACTACTGTTGCTACTATTGCGGCTGCTGCTACTGCCACTACTGCTTCTGTTGCTGCTGCGAATACCGCTCTTGGTGCTGTTGTAGCGACGACAACAGGTGTTGCTGCTGTTACAACTACTATAGTTTTTGTAGGAAGGGGGGTCCTCCAACAAAGGAGGATCCCTCTTCATTCTCCACCATGGTGTTTTCCCGTCGTTCCCTTCTTTTTGTATGCTACTAATGTCACCAATGACATCAGCTGTGATGTCAGCCTAGGATGGCGGGTGTCAACAGATGCTGCTGCATTATCTACAGGGTTGCTACTATAGATTTTTTTCCATTGCTGACGTTAGCAATAACGTCAGTTGAGGATGGTTGACATCAGTAACGGTGGTTGCTGGAGTCGCTGCTGTGTCAGCTATAGGGCAGTCGCAGCTGCTAGTGCTGCTACTGTTGGTCTGCTGCTACAACTGCTCCTACTGCTACTGATGCGGCTGTTGTTGCAACATCAGCTGCTGGTCCTATTGCAGTTGCTGCTGCTGGTGTTGCTACGGCTGCTGTCGTAGTAGCAGCAGCAGCTGCTGCTATTGCTGCTGCCGCTCAGCTACCGCATGCTGCTGCGATTGCTGTGGCTGCTGCAATGGCTGTGGTGGTGGCTGTAGCCGCTGCAGGGCCGCCGGTAGGATGGGGGATTTTTCATGTGTTTGCCCCTTTTTTCCCTTTTTCTTCCTTCATTCATCACAGAAAGCTCACTGCTCAATGTGATTAGCGAGCTCGCTGCTCGCTACTCATTGTTCGCTGCAAGCTGCAAGCAGCAAGCCTGCAGCTCGTTGCGAGTAGCAAGCCTGCAGCTCGCTGCGAGCAGCTGCACCTATTTTTGCTGCTGGCATTTGCTGCAGCTGCTATTTTTGGCTGCTATTGGCTATTGCTGGCTGCTATTGGCTGTTGCTGGCTGCTGCTGGCTAATGCTACTGCTGCAGCCGGCTGCTACTGCTGCTCGCTAGTGCTACTGCTACAGCGAGCTGCTGCTGCCGCTCGCTGCTGCTACTACTGCTATGGCCAGCTGCTATTGCTGCTCGCTACTGCTGTGCACTATTGCTCTTGCGAGCTGCTACTGCTGGCTGCTGCTGCTGCTTGCTGTCGTGGGCTGCTGTTGCTGCAAACTGCCATGAGCTGTTGTTACTGCAAAATGCCACGAGCTGTTGCTGCTGCCGGCTATTGCTGCTACTGGTTGCTGATGCCACTAGTCACTACTATTGCAAGATGCTACTGCTGCTGCAGGCTGTTACTACTACTACTGTTGCTGCCAGTTATTGCACCTGGTTGATGTCGCCATGTGCGTCGTCGCCAGCAGGTGCCTGACGGGGCCTGACGCTAACCTCCTTGCATCACACGTGGGAGTCAGTGCTGCCAGAAAAAATCCAGCAGCATTTCCCCGGGCCCAGTGGCCGTGGGGAAGAATCTGACGCCGCCACCAGGCGGGTCAATGCTGTAGGGAAAAATCCGGCAGCATTTCCCCTGCACTGGCGCGTACGGGGGTCCGGCGGCGCAGTCAGGAACCTATACGTCAGTTGTCTGTTGCTGTTGCTGTTGCGCTCTGGCTCTGATACCAAGCTAAAAACTATTCTCAAGTGCAGGTTGGGGCAGTTGCGTTGTTGATGCAGTGTGCGGGCTTCCACGCTTGTTGCTTAGTCTACTGCCCCCTCAGCCTGTCGCTCTAGATTCTAAGTCTGAGTGCTCTGAGTTTGATACTCAGAGATGCGTGCGGCAGTGTTCGCGTCACAAAGCAACTGAAGACTGGAAGTGACTGATTAAGAAACAAGAATGAGATGCAATGGGAGAACCCTCTAAGAACGAGCCTCCCCGCGCTCTGTAGGACTTGTTTCTGAGTTCACCAGCCAATCAGAAAACAACTCTATTTTCAGGCAGGCAGGTTTTCTCGGTGAGGCTTGCCAGACGGCCAATAGCTCAAACCTGGGCGTCGTATGTTTTGCCTGAAAACTGGACCCTGCCATAATACGCACGCCGGGAACGCAGTCATGTGGTCAGAATCAGCTAGAAAAATACCAATGAGGAGTTATGGCTGCCTAAACCCAGGCAGCGTCTACACTAATCCCCGGTACCAACAGTGTAAGAAAATCATGAAACTTGGATCCTAGGCATGACATAGCGCTGCAAACGCAACAGTGCAGTCAAACACGGTGTTGGACGTGTGCAGGCAGTATGTGCAGCGATAGTGCCTGCCGGCGGCACAACTGCTGAGGAGGTCTGACAATGGAGCTGAGAACGAAGGAGGGAGGAGGTTCCAGCAAACTACGTGTAGGCCTCAGCGTGCGTCCGCTCCACTGGACAACACTCCATCAGCGTCGCGTCTCGCCGCCAGTCATTTGCACGCCGATGTATACAAGTCGGGAGGACACAATAGAGTACAAGTGAGGGACATGAGACAAAAAACAACAAGAAGCATGGGCCTAAAGCTCCGACTAGACTAATCCAAAGTATGTGAACAGACAAACGTGATGGGAGTAGGAGGCACCTCATAGTTGTACATACCATGTTCGGGGAGCGAGAGTATAAGACCGGTGAGTGCATGCCGGTGCCAAGCAGCCGCTTGAGCCGACGTGCACCACCAACCGGGGATCGAGCCCGCCCACTCGGAATTAACCGTGGGTGGCTTCTCACAAGCGCACAACGAACGGCTGACATGGTGGCCCCAAAGGATCAGCACCCAGGAAATGATGCAACTCCTCCCAACACCCAGAGGCAAGTCAAAATGATGCAGGGATCAATAGTCAGAATGCACGGACCCTAGCATCAACCACATCAAAGCAAGATAGTCAAATGATGGCCATTCATGTGCCAAAGGGCACTCCTCGGTAGAGCATTAGGTGCTTCATGTACCCAGAGCTAACATTCAGGGCGGGCTCGTGTGACGTCTCCCCAGGGAAGGCCATGGTCATTTAACCTGTACATGTGTGTGCCATGAAGAGTGAGACAAGAGGGCATAGAGATGTGAGTGGCCAACAAGACTTCAATACTCCCCCATGACCCGCAGGCAAACAACCCACACAGTGGATTACGGCACATACATGAACGTGAGAGCACGGTGACTGAATGCCTGCAAGAAGGTGCTGGGCAGTACATCAGAAATCAACAGCAAGGGTTTGACTAGCATGACGCATCAACGCATGTGGCTGCAAGCAATGTAGAGAGAGAGAGAGAGAGAGAGAGAGAGAGAGAGAGAGAGAGAGAGAGAGAGAGAGAGAGAGAGAGAGAGAGAGAGAGAGAGAGAGAGAGAGAGAGTAAGTCAGCCTTCGGCAGACTACATAGGGTCTCAGGCCTAGCTGGTGCACACCCACAAGGCGCGCACATGCACACAATTTCCTAGCACACCAAAACAGTGGCGGAAACACGGTTTTGGGCATTACTCCCTGCAGACACATCAGAACGACAAGCCATTTGAACCAGACAGGCCACGTTGACAAGAGCTACGTCTTGATAGGCTGCACGCCTATGTGTTAGTCTAGAGCAAGGATCTACCTATGATAGATGTCTTCTGGGCTCCTATCCAACCGCCGGTCTTCTACCACCGTTTCCATGCCTGGGATGTGCACGTGGATGGACATAAGCCGAGGGGTCACCGTAAGCTATGTACGACACACACAACACTCCCCCATGACCGGAGGGCGATTAATGTCCACAGACATGCAGAAACTGATGCTGTATAGGACATGACACACACGAACGCTGCAGGCAGCAAGTACAACACATGCAAAATGGCACATGAGGAGTCAACTTGCAACAGGAATGGGGCTGAGTCCCACGTAACGAGTGGCTACATGAAACTTGGTTCACCATAAGCGACCCAGAACCTTGGTCACAAAGTCAGCGTGCTGCCTGTCAGTGGCCACATGGACGACTAGGATCTTACCATGGTGAAACAGGTTACGCATGAGGTGATGCTCGACGTTGATGTGCTTTGTGTGGGCACAGAGCACCTCTGAGTTCTTGGCGATGACCTTCACGCTCATGTTGTCACACTGAAGCACCACGAGGGAAATGGATTGACGTAGTTCATGCAACAGATGGACAAGCCAGATGAACTCAGTTGCACCGGTGCTCAGAGCAACATACTCTACCTCTGCAGTGCTACGTGCAATGCAACCCCTACTGCCCACTAAGCCCGGACACCGCAGTGCCCCCAATGTGGAAGATGTAGCCAGTGCAAATTTGGCCATTTGGACTCCACGCCCAGTCACTGTCTGTATACCCATCAAGCACAACGGAAACCTGCTCACGAAAGTACAAACCAAAGCGTGCGGTGGACAGGGTGTAGCACACGCACTGGACGACTGCCTCAAGTGTTCATTGGCACGGAGCTTGCAAGAACTGGGTGAGCAGGTTGACAGTCAAGGCAATGTCGGGCCGTGTCGTGGTGGCCAAGTACATGAGTGAGCCAATGACTCGTAGGTACAAGGTCAAGTTGTCTGGATCCCCAGGTCGGCTGGGTCATCCAGCTTGAGGACGGCCTACCCTTTAGGGGTCATGGGCATGGAGGCATTGTGGACGGCAGCGAGGAGGTTAGCGAAGTGCTCCCCCAGAGCCTCTGCATAGCATTTTTTATGGACACAGAGCGTGCGATGGACACGGTCACGCATGATCTCCATCCCCAGAAAGACAGAGGCCTCTCCGGGGTATTTCATCTTGTAGGCCGAGGAGAGAACCGCCTTGGCGGCATTCACTACTTCCAGGTCAGGCGAGGCGATCAAAAGAACGTCTATGTAGATGAGGATGGCAATGAGCGGCGTTGGGGGACTACAAGAGGAACAGGGATGGCACAGCGTGACTCTGAACGTACCTGGCGCGTCTCAGCGTGCCGGTGATCTCCTGGTTCCAGCAACGAGGCGACTACTTCAGGCCATACAAAGTCTTTTGTAGCTGGTACACGTAACGGGTGCCATCCTCAAAGCCGGGTGGCTTGACCATGTAGATCTCCTCATCAAGGTCCCCATTTAGAAACGCGTTGTTAACATCCATCTGATGGAGCTCCCAATCGTGATGTGCCACCTGGCTCAGCAGCGTCAGCGTCGTCATCATCCGGCGAATGGGGGAAAAGGTCTTGGTGTAGTCCACACCAGCGACCTGGGAGAACCCCTTTACCGTCAGGCGGGCTTTGTAGCGCTCCACCGTGCCGTCTGGTTTGAGCTTCTTGTGGAGAACCCACTTGGCCTTGACGGCCTTGCGGTTCTTCGGCAAGTCCACCCACTCAAAGATACCGTGCTCACGAATGGCGTCAAGCTCAACCTGGCAGGCAGCCCGCCACTGCTCAATGTCGGAGGCTGACAAGGCCTCGGGCAGAGTGGTGGGGTCGGGAGACAACGGCGGTGCACTGCGCGCGGCTAGGACATACGATGTAGAGGGAGGATCCATCATGACCATGGACTCAGCAGCGTCACGAGCGAGGTCGCGCTCATGGGCAATTAGGGCCATGCCAATGGCACAACGAAGGTGAACCTCCGTGAGGCCGCGAGCAGTCAGGCCGATGGCCTTCGTGGCAGGGTCACCGCTGACAACGATGCGCGTAGGTCGCAGCCGCATACCTGCATCACTGCTGGCGGCCGTTGAGGCAGGGCGAGGGGCCAGGCGCTTGCCCTGGTGACTACTGTTGAAATTTGTGGTAGGGTGGAGGCACCCGCCGGGTGCTCGTGTGTAGGGGTCAGACGAGATAGGAGTAGGGGCCACCGCCGATTGAGATGTAGGTGTGGGATGCACGAAAGGCGTGTCAGTAGAGGATGGTTTAGCCTCAGCGGCCGGGGACTGGTTCGTACCAGGCGCGGATGCGTCAGCGGCCGAGGACGGGGATGGCTCAGAGCTAGACGTGGACGCGGACGGAGGATCGGGTAGGGCCTGAGACGCAGACACGGACTCGAATGCGGACTTGGACGCGGACAAGAACGCAGAGGCAAGGACGACAGGGCGAGCCGCAGATGGGACAAAGTTGGAGGTGCAGACGGGCATAGCCCCCTGGGACAATCCCAAGGGTGCAGGTGACGGAGTGACCGCACTGGCTGGGAGCACTAGGCCAACCACGGTAGGCACTTCCCCCTCATGACGAGCTCTGGCACACCCAAGGGTATGAGCAGCGTAGGGAGCGTGGATACAAGCAAGGTCGCAGAACGTGAGATGCTTGAAGAAGACGACGTCGCACGACTCCACGATGCGGTGCCGCTCAGGGTCCCAAAACCGCCAGGCCTTCGACCGTAGGGCCACGCCGACAAAGACGTAGATGCGGCCCCGTTCAGAGAGCTTGCTCCCTTGTTGCTTCGACGTGAACCAGACGCAAGCGACGGAGCCCCAGCCACGGGCCGTGGCTGGGGCTCCCTCGCTTGCGTCTGGTTCACGTGGCGCTGATTAGCACGATGGCCGTACCATAGCTCGTAGGATGTGCGGTGGCCTGGGAGGGTGGGCCGTGTGGGATGCGGTTCCAGACCCATGTCATGTACGCCATCCCCTTGAAGGCAAAGATATCAGGCATGGCGCTGTCGGCGCGCATGGCATGGACCGCATCCTCCATGGTGCGATTCTAGCATTCCGAGACAACGTTCTGCTTGGGGGTGGCGGGAGCGTAGAGGTTGTGGAAGACACCTAGCTCGCCATGTTGCCTAACGGAGAGGTTGTGGAAGACACCTAGCGGAGAAGTAGCACGCCATGTTGCTGAGGTACTTGCCGCCACGGTCAAAGCGAAAGATCTAAAGCGTGTAGCTGGCCTAGCGTTCAGCCATGACCAGCAAGACGCAGACAACAATGACATTGTCGCTCTTCTGATACAGACTGTAAACCCAGCGCATGCGCATGAAGTCATCAATCAGTGTCAAAACGTAGCGGCCATGGTTCTCATGGATCTGGATAGGGAGCGGACCCATGAGGTTGGAGTGGACAAGCTCCAGGGGCCGCCAAGCCCCGGAGACTGACTTAAAGTAGGTGGACCGGTGTGTTTTGCCTTTGGCACAGGACAGGCAGTCCATCGTGGACTGCGCCTCGAAGGATGCCGCATCAAGACAGAGAGCAGGCTAAGTGCGGATCAGCTTGTCCACAGCCCCTAGATGCACAAGACAGAGGCGACGATGGAGAAGCCGGTGGTGCTCAAGGGATAGAGCATCAGCGACAAAGAAACACATACTGGGAGAGGGAGGAAGGAGGTGGGAACTGGTGGGCGACCCGGAGATGTGGTAGAGATCATCAATGACCGTCCCACAGAGGATGGTCTTTTGGGTGCCGCGCACAAAGATGCAAGCATCGGCAGCTGTGTGTGTGCCACCAAGGCCCATATTTGTGCAAGCACGGACAGATAGCAGGATGAGTTCAAGATTAGGGATAAAGGACCTCGGAAATGTACAAGGGACCAGCTGGCCCGTTAAATTGCACAACCCCAACACCCTGGACAGAGGCCTCATGGCCAGCTACAGTGCGGACAGAGTGAACGGCACCAACGGGATGCAAGACAACAATGACGTCACAACGGCACGTCATGTGATGGGTGGCACCAAAGTCAATGACCCAGGTGGCATCCGTGACGCGCGTATAAGGGGTAACATGGCACTCGGCGATGAAACAGGGCACGTCAGCAGAGCGCTAGGCGGGCAACGCGGCAAGGTAAACATTGGAGCCCACATGGGAAGCATACAACTAGGACGCATCATGAGGACCAGCATGCGCAAACCACTGTACAAGGGCACCTCCACTGGCATCATCACCCAACAGGACAGACAATCCACAGGCTATAGGACCCCTCATCTCAGTCAATCCACTCGCAACTCCTTGAGATGAGCGTAGGGCGAGAAGCTGGTATAGTTCAGCGATTGTCTTGTCCCGGTCGGCAAGTGCCTGGTCGTGAGGGTCGGCTTGGTTGGTCGATGTGGCTATGGGCTGCTTTGGGATGGGTGTGGTTGTGGCGCCCGAGTGGGCGATCACGTCGGATGTCTGGCGCATGTGTGCCTCGTGCGCGTGCCGCAGTCTACGGGTGATCTTCGTCCAGTCCAGTGGGCGGCCCATCAGGCGAGTGCAGTCGTGGTAGCAATTACCATTGCCGTAGTTGAAGCATAAGAGCCGGCGACCCCAGTGCTCCCGGAGCCACTGCTGCCACTGCTATTGTTGCAACTACTGATGCTACTCCTGCGGCTGAAGCTGTTCGCGCTGGTGCTGACGCTGGTCCCACCGCTGTTGTTGCCACCGGCGGACGACTTGTGGCCCTTCTTCCCCTGAGCTGGTGCTGATGTTGCTGCAGGCGATGGAGAGGAGGACGTGACAGCAACTGCTGCTGAAGCGGTGCTGCGACAGGCGCGGTTCGTTGCGTCCACGCTGGCGACCTCCAAGAAGTGGAGTGTGGCCTAGCGCAACAACGTCTCGTTGCTCCCCATGTCGCGTAGCAGAGACTAGTTGAAGCCGGTGAAGACGCATGCATAGTCGGGGTGGATGCCATAGAGAATGATGTGGAGGAGTGCGTACTGTGCAGGGGCATCGTCTTCGAGGTCCTCATGCAATTGGATCGCCCGGCTCCAGTAGTTAGGTCCGGACTCCTGAGGAGTCTGGCAGAGGCAGCTGAATGCAGCGAGGTGCTATGATGTCAGGGCCAAGGTGGTGCCCTTGAAGAGGGTGACGGCCAGTGCCCACACCGTGCAAGGGTCAGCTCCCGTGCCAGTCAGTGGATTGCGAAGGAAGCGGCTGAAGTCCTTGGTGTAGGCCGGGCATCCTTCATCAGGACATAGGCGGCGCGGACTGCCATCAGCGTTTGGGCAGATTTAGATGCCTGGTCGCGGGTGAAGTTTTATGCAAACCCCCCCTCGCTCATGGCCCACATGTAGAAGCTTGGCTCCAAAGATTTGTAATCGTCCCCAGTCCGGAAGACGGGTGCGTCCAACTCAAGCCACTTGGGTGGCTTGACCGTCGGCAAGGCAAGAGCCGAGGCCACTGTAGGGCGAGACGTAGAGGAGGCAACCCCCTTGCCGAGACGAGCCCGTAGAGCTAGCTCCTCAAAGCTCACGGGGCAGCGAGCCTGGCCCAGGCCGAGGTCGGCGGCCGGCCCTGGCTACTGACAGAGCTGCCCTGGGCAGCTGCGTCGTTGGTGGTGCTGGCAGGGGTTTGCTTTGGCATGACGGGTGGGCACTACTGCTTAGTATGGGTCCAAACATCAATTTTATCAGAATCACAAACCATTGGTGTTTCTTGAGGATTTGGAACGCTGGTAACACATGATGTTTCAGCCAAAACTTTGGCTTAGTATTGGTGTTGACGTCATCATCACCTACAATGATGACATCAGCATGAAGGTTGTCCAAATGAAATGTTATTTGGAGTGATTATGCAACAAAGGATGCTGAATACAATGGCTGTGATTTCATACAAAAAACCTTTAAAAAAAGTCAAAACATCACCGTTTTCTTTTCAAACCAAAATTTGGGAAAAATCAAGATTTGAGAGCATTGTTTCATTTCCTCGAGCCTAGAGGACATGAAATGAGGCGGAAGTGGAAGTGATGGATAAGGTTTTGCAAGAGCTTTCTCACAAGCTCTTACATGCCAAAAATGGTGGTCAAATGGGGCAGTTCCACTCTCTCACGTCCGGGAGGGGTGGTATGTGTGACCTGAGTGAAGCTTCTGGGACCCTTCACAGACTCCTTCTCAACATCACATGCCCCTACTATTGCTGAGAGGGTTGGGAAACTCTTGGCTGCCCCGTGGTAGTGGCATGGTGATGTGGTTGCATGGGCGTCTCCGCTATTGCAATGTGCTACGGCGGGTCACCGTGGGTTGGTGGGTCCTCCCTGGACCGTGGCTTTAGCCGTGACTCTCACTATTGCTCTCATTGCTGCGTCTCTGCTGCGCAGCTCAGCGGGGGATGCCTCGCCGCTCTCATACCATGACAGAATGCATGCAAGTAGGTGCTGGGCAGTAAGGCAGAAATCAACCGCAAGGACTGACTAGCACGATGCATCAAGCAGGTGCTCTGTGCCATCATGTTGGTGGCTTCTTTGCCACCCTTTTTGCTGCCTTTGTTCCCACTGCTTCCGCCGTCTTCCTTCTTTGGCGACCTGCACTCTCTTGCCCAGTGCCCAGGTTTGCTCCAGTTGTGGCAGTTGCCTTGTCGCTCAGGAGCCTTGCCGCCATTGTTGCCTCCGCCGCCACCGCTTCCGCTTGTGCCTTTCTGACCAGAGGCTGACCCTTTGCTCCCGCAGCCACCGTAGCAAGCGACATAGGCTGAGAAGTTAGCCTCACTTCCGATGCGGCGCATGGCCTCGTTTTGCACGTACTCGGACACTGACGTATACGTCAGGTCATCGTCCTTCCAACCTCCCATGACGGTGATCATTGGGCTCCAGCTCTCCGGTAGCGCCATGAGGAGCATCATGGCTTGCATGTTTTCTTCAAGGTCCCAGTTCATCTGGCGAGCCTCGCCAAGGAGTCCTTCAAACTACTATAGGAAATCAGGGATTGATTCACCCTCATTCACCCGCATGCTGATCAGCCGTTGTGGGATGAATAATCTGTTCGCAAGGGAGGTGGATTGGTGCACACGCTTGAGCTTGTCGTAACCTTCGGAAGCCAGCGTGCACCCGGCAATGATGGGAACATAGTTCTTAGCAATCGCATTGCTGAGGAATGACATGACAATATCATTCCGTTCCATCCATGCCTCGTGCTCCGGTGAGCCCACCGCAGGGACCTGCTCCTCTGCCTTCAAAACCTTGATGGGGCCATGCACTTTCATTGCCGGCTCGAACTGCCATCTCCATAGGGGAAAGTGAGTCCCCTCGAGAATGGGGATTCCTCCCAAGGGTCCAAGACCTTGTGGCAGTGACATAGCACTCACATTTGCTCCAGTGGTCTGCCCTGTGTTAGCCACTGTTGAGTTTGAGGACTGCCCTGCGGCAGCCCCCACTCCTCCTAATGGGTCAACCATTTTTGTTGCCCTTGTCTGCTTCCCACGTCTCTACTGCGTTGAGGCCGATGTAGGCTGATGTTAGCTGATGTCTGCTACCGGTTTTAGGATGCACATCCGTTGCTTACCCCTCCAGCCGATGTTCACCTGCAGACAGAGAATGTATTTACACCAACACACCCAAGGTCTTGCCACCAAGGGCAGAGCTTGTCCTGGTTGGGAGACAAGGGACGTGCCTCCAAGGACAGAGCTTGTCCTTGGTCCCTGTGTGCTGAGTGCAGACCAAGCCGTTGGAGCAGTTGAAGCTGATGGAGCTGATGGAGTTGATGGAGCCATCGTGTGCACCTGGAGAGAGCGTACCAGAGTTGAGCGAAGCGTGCCTTACAACTGGTTAGTGTAGGCCCATAACCCTTTGTCAACCGGCCTGAGGCAAACGGACTAGAAAACAGGGCCGACACAATAGCACCTGCCGTCCGCTCCTAGCATTTCAACTAGGAGAAGATATCACCCTCAGGATCACGGTTCCACACTAAGCAGTTCCTAGGCAATCACTTGCTAGCAACTGTGTCCACTTAACACTTGGTCACTTTCGCGCGAGGTGCTAGTCAAAGACTTACTCCTGGGGCTTAGACCAACCAGTGTCTTCTTTATACTGTTCCTTAGTTGGACAACTCTGTGAGGAGCATCTAATGCCAGATTGTGTAATTAGAATGAGGAATGAGCCTGGTACATATAGTCCTAGGCCTGACTTCTAAGGTTTGTTGGTAGTGGCACTTTTAGGGTGGTCACTCCACACAATCTCACCAGTCCACCAATTGGCGCATCCACTGACCGCCTCTTTGCTTGGTGACATGGAGGAGGAGAGCTTGCAGTCGGAGGGCATGGGGGTGCTGACGGGCTTGCAGTCCTCCATGTTGTAGTGCTTCAAGACGTCCATGATGTACTTGGTCTGGTTGAGCTCGATGGTGCCTGCTTTGCGGTTGCGGTGAACAGCAATCCCGAGGTAGTACTCGAGAGGTCCCATGTCCTTCATCTTAAATCTGCTGGCCAGATTCTTCTTGAGGTTGGTGAGGGCCTCCTGCGAGGAAGAACGCATGATAAGATTATCCACATACAACGCCACAAGTAGCAAGCCACGTTCCTCTTTCCGCATATAGACGCTGGGGTCATTCTTGCAATGTGCGAAGGAGATCTTAGCCATGAAGCTCTCCATCTCCTTGAACAAGATCCGTGGGGCCTGTTTCAGCCCGTACAACGATTTCACCAGCTTGCACACCTTATCCTTGGGTGCTTTAACACCTTCTGGTACCTCCATTAGCACCTCTTTGTCGTGCTTTTCATAAAGGAAGGTTGTCTTCACATCGATCTGGTGGATCTCAAGGTCTTTGGCGGCAGCGACAGCAAGCAGGGACCTGATGGAGGCAAACGTGACGACCGGTGCGAAGGTCTCATCGTACTCAGACCCTGCGCGCTGTGAGAATCCTTTTGCCATGACCCTTGCCTTGTACTTGTCAATGCTATCATCTTACTTCCACTTCAACCTAAGCACCCACTTTGAGCCCACCACGTGAGCGTTAGTAGGTTGGTCCACCAACACCCATGTCCCATTTTCTTCGATGGACGCGAGCTCGCTGTCCACCGCCTCCTTCCACTTGGCCGCATCGGGCCTTGCCAGCACCTCAGCCACAGTGAGCGGCTCTCCCTGCGCTAAACAGGACCAGCTCAGTCTAGTCCAACATCCGGTGTCAGCGGCGTACTTTGGAGTTTGTTTTCTTTGTCGTGTGCTCCGACGTTGCATTGCCGGTGGATCTTTGCAATGCTATTACTCCTGTGCTGTTGGCTGCCCTGGAGTTATGTGTTCCTCTTTTGAAGAGCCACTTGCCTCCGAGCTGGTCTCAGAGGCCTCGGACGTCTCTGACTCTGTGTCGGAGCTCGCCGCTGCGTCAACCTATGCATCCGCTCCACCTGCCACACCACTCTTCTTCACGGCCTGCCGCACTGGCACCCCTTGCCAGTTTTCAGGAGCTTGATCTCCTGACTCTAGCAGCACCAACCTCTCTCCCTGTTTTGGAGCTTGCGTGGGATCAAGCATCTCTTCCTTGCCTGGTTTCCTTTCGTTAAAGGTTACATCCTGGCTGGTGATGAGTCTTCTTCCTGCCAGGTCCCACAAGCGGTACGTCTTGTGGGTCGTCTCATAGCCCACCATAACGCACTTTCGCGCTCTTGCATCCAGCTTACCGGCACCCTCACCCGCCTGGACCTTTGCCCATGCGGTGCAGCCGAAGACTTTGAGGTGTGATGCATCCGGCTTCTTCCCTGACCATACTTCTTGTGGCGTCATCTGTTGCTTGCCCTTTTTCTTTCCGCGCCTGCCCAGGGTAGGCGCAGGAGCCAGGTTGACGAGATAGCATGCCGTTCTTGCTGCTTCTACCCAGAACCGCGGTGGAAGCTTTGCATCAAAGAGCATGCTACGCACCATGCCAAGGACGGTCTGATTCATCCGTTCGGCAACACCATTGCTCTGCGGTGGGCTGGTGGTTGATCCCATGTTGCCGCAACCAGCCCTTGCATGCCTCATACTCTCCACTGATTTTGCTACGCATTGCGTTGACTTTCTTTCCAGTCTGCCGCTCCACCATGGCGACAAACTCCTGCAGCTTTTCTCTGACCTCTCCCTTTGTTTTGAGGAAGAAGATCCACACTTTGCAGCTGTGGTTATCGATGAAGGTCAAGAAGTACTTGCTACCACCGTTTGACGCCGTGCAAAAGGGTCCGCACACGTTGGTGTGAATCAGGTCAAGGGCTGATTCTGCGCGGTGACCATTGCGCTCAAAGCGTGTTCGCTTGGTCTTGCCTTGAAGGCAAGGTTCACACAGGCTGCCATACCCAACCGCATCCTTCTTGCAACCATCCATGCTGTGGACCAGCTTTTGTTACTGGATGACATGGAGCGTGCTGTTTGCAACATGCCCAAAGCGTCTATACCACAGATTGGCGTCTTCGTCCTTTGCGACAGAGGATGCTTTTTCAGTTTTTGTTGGTGTGCTCTCTTGCGGTGGTGCCGAGACCACTGCCTCCGCTGCACCCGCATGACCCTCGTCTCCCGAGATCTTTCTTGCCGTTGTCTGCAATACGTAGAGCCCGTCAACCCGTGGAACCTGTGACACAAGATCTTTCTTGTCGTAGAGGACCTTGATGTACTCGTTCCTGGCAATGACCGCCTTCTTCTGTGTGAACACCATCGTCATGTTGTTTTGTGTTGTTTTTGACACGGACAGGAGGTTTGCCGCAAACGAGGGCATGTAGACCACGTCACGTAGCCGTAGATCCTTCTCCACACCATTGAGGCTGATGCTCACCAGCTTGTCTCCTACACCCGTTGCGTTCATAACACTACCGTTCGTGCATCTGAACCGCCTCTCGGTGGGGCCAATTGAGACAAATCCAGCCTGGTCGTTGCTGGAGTTATGATCGGTGCCGGAGTCGAGCCCGAAAGCTCCTGGCCTGAGCAGGACAGCTCCTTTTTCCGGAGGCGTGCTCTGTGCCATCATGTTGGTGGCTTCTTTGCCACCCTTTTTGATGCCTTTGTTCCCAGTGCTTCCGCCGTCTTCCTTCTTTGGTGACCTGCACTCTCTTACCCAGTGCCCAGGTTTGCTGCAGTTGCGGCAGTTGCCCTGTCGCTTTGGAGCGTTGCTGCCATTGTTGCCTCCGCCGCCACCGCTTTTGCTTGTGTCTTTCTGTCCAGAGGCTGACCCTTTGCTCCCGCGGCCACCGTAGCGAGCGGCATAGGCTGAGAAGTTAGCCTCACTTCCAATGTGGCGCATGGCCTCGTTTTGCACGTACTCGGACACTGGCGTGTACGTCAGGTCATCCTCCTTCCAACCGCCGATGACGGTGATCATTGGGCTCCAGCTCTCCGGTAGCGCCATGAGGAGGATCATGGTTTGCATGTTTTCTTCAAGGTCCCAGTTCATCTGGCGAGCCTCGCCAAGGAGTCCTACAAAATCCTGTAGGAAATCGGGGATTGATTCACCCTCATTCACCCGCATGGTGATCAGACGTTGTAGGATGAATAATCTGTTCGCAAGGGAGGTGGATTGGTGTACACAGTTGAGCTTGTCGTAAGCTTTGGAAGCCAGCGTGTACCCGGCAATGATGGGAACATACTTCTTAGCAATCGCATTGCTGAGGAATAACATGACAATATCATTCCATGCCATCCATGCCTCGTGCTCCAGTGAGCCCACCGCAGGGACCTGTGTTGAAAAACTGCCCCTCCGCATGCCCAAGTGCGGTGCCGGGAGGCGCCGACGAGCTGCCAGAAAATGGAAACGCGGCTCCGGCGGATCTAGCGACTCAAAGATTAGTCGGATCCAAAAATGGAGGATAGCCCCTGAGATTTGACGAGTTGATGAACCCGGTGGAAGTTGTTTCGCTGAAATCAGACAAGTATCGAGGGAGATATGGCCTTCCAAAGTTGGGGTATGCGCAGCGGCTCTGGGAGCCGGCTGCGACTCGAAATCCGGTCGATAATCGACCGGACCGAGTAACAAAAATACCATCTGGAGAAAATGCCCCGATAGGCCTGCCGAGGCGTCCAGTGGATGATCCACCTGATCCAGGGGATCATCCACCGGATCCAGTAGTGCAGGTTGTTACTGAGGGACTTAGCCAAAANTTGATGAACCCGGTGGAAGTTGTTTCGCTGAAATCAGACAAGTATCGAGGGAGATATGGCCTTCCAAAGTTGGGGTATGCGCAGCGGCTCTGGGAGCCGGCTGCGACTCGAAATCCGGTCGATAATCGACCGGACCGAGTAACAAAAATACCATCTGGAGAAAATGCCCCGATAGGCCTGCCGAGGCGTCCAGTGGATGATCCACCTGATCCAGGGGATCATCCACCGGATCCAGTAGTGCAGGTTGTTACTGAGGGACTTGGCCAAAATCCTGGCTCGACGTCCGAATCTCAGTAGTACGTTTTGTTACTCGGGGACTTAATCAAAATTCTGACTACAGGTCCGCGGACATGTTTCGAACCTCGTCACACCCCATCACTAAACGCGACCCAAAAGTGGAAAGGGTGCGTGGAAACAGTGCAGGGGACCCCCAAACCATGTGCAATGAGACATGCGCCTTGGGAAAGGCGTTTCACACGTGAATGAAGGCGCAACGGCGAGTGGCGGCGTCAGGCTTCTGTGGTGGGTGAGACCTGCGCTTTGGCAAGCATAACTTAAGCTACGCTTGGCCGAATCACGTGCCGTTTGGTGCGTTAGAAACCTCATGACTAGCCCTATAAATGTTGTGATCATGTCCATGTTAAAAAACTAACGCTAAACGACGTTATTCCCTTCGCAAACTGACTGTCTCTAAATTCCTGCTCACATAGCGTGAGGCGACCAGAAAGCTCACGCTCAGTCTCAGATTCGCCCAAAATAGTAGACGTGAACTACTAGAGATGATCAGAAAAATGTCAGGACAGCACCACGCGGATCTCATCCTGACAACCTGCTCCTCTGCCTTCAAAAGCTTGATGAGGCCGTGCACTTTCATTGCCAGCTCGAACTACCATCTCCAAAGGGGGAAGTCAGTCCCCTCGAAAATGGGGATTCCTCCCAAGGGTCCAAGACCTTGTGGCAGTGACGTAGCACTCACATTTGCTCCAATGGTCTAACCTGTGTTAGCCACTGTTGAGTTTGAGGACTGCCCTGCGACAGCCCCCACTCCTCCTAATGGGTCAACCATTTTTGTTGCCCTTGTCTGCTTCCCACGTCTTTGCTGCGTTGAGGCCGATGTAGGCTGATGTTAGCTGATGCCTGCTACCGGTTTTAGGATGCACATCCGTTGCTTACCCCTCCAGCCGATGTTCACCTGTAGACAGAGAATATATCTACACCAACACACCCAGGGTCTTGCCACCAAGGGCAGAGCTTGTCCTGGTTGGGACACAAGGGTCGTGCCTCCAAGGGCAGAGCTTGTCCTTGGTCCCTGTGTGCTGAGTGCAGACCAAGCAGTTGGAGCTGATGAAGCTGATGGAGCTGATGAAGCTGATGGAGCCATCGTGTGCACTTGGAGAGAGCGTACCAGAGTTGAGCGAAGCGTGCCTTACAACTGGTCAGTGTGGGCCCATAACCCCTTGTCAACCGGCCTGAGGCAAACGGACTAGAAAACATGGCCGACACAATAGCACATGCCGTCCACTCCTAGCATTTCAGCTAGGAGAAGATATCACCCTCAGGATCACGGTTTCACACTAAGCAGTTCCTAGGCAATCACTTGCTAGCAACTGTGTCCACTTAACACTTGGTCACTTTCGCGCGAGGTGCTGGTCAAAGACTAACTCCTGGGGCTTAGACAAACCAGTGTCTTCTTTATACTGTTCCTTAGTTGGACAACTCTATGAGGAGCACCTAAGGCCAGATTGTGTAATTAGAATGAGGAATGAGCCTGGTACATATAGTCCTAGGCCTTGCTTCTAAGGTGTGTGGGTAGTGGCACTTTTGGGGTGGTCACTCCACACAACCTCACCAGTCCGCCAATTGGCGCATCCACTGACCGCCAAGTGGCGCACTCTCCTCATGCATGGAGAAATGTATAAGAAACTTCCTCTGTGCTTGAAGGTCAAAAACCTCTTGCGCACATCAAGGCTCGATCGCAGGACCTGTTGTCCCTAAGTCCAACATGCTATCCGTTGCGCTACACTTCTTGTGTCTCGCTTGGACTTGCACCACGAACAAAGTTTGGGGGACTTACTCCAAGGGAACAGTGCATGCCCAACCTATCCGTCAAGCCATAGCAGTAGCCATGGGGCATAGAAGAACAACACCACCAACTATGGAAATGTATCCTGTTCTCCTTCGGGCATAAGAGCCATGCACCCAGTCATTGTCACTAAAACCGTTGACAAGTACTGATGGCTGCACATGAAAGTACAACCAGGTGCGAGGCGTGGAGAGTGTGTACCGCACTACCCATAACGTCGCCTGAAGATGGCATTCTTGAGGACAATGGGAGAATTGGGAGAGGAATTTCACAGCAAATGCAACATCAGCAGAAGTGGTGGTAGTAGGAGACAATGACTCTGAGATATTCTGTCACGTCCACCATCTCCCCCAGCTTTGATGGCTCCAAGGACTTTAGTAGTGGTTGACCCACTGGGGTCATGGGTGTTAAAGCCGTGGGGACAGATGTGAGAAGTGGTCCAAACCACTCCCCTAGGCTGCGGACGTATGCAACTTGGTACACGTTCAAGGTATTACATGAGTGGTCACGCTCTAGCTCCATGCCCAGAAAGACACGAGCTAAACCAAGGTCCTTCATATTGTATGCCGACTGTAGAATAGAATTTGCAGCTTTGACAGATGCGACGTCAAGAGAAGAAATCAAGAGATTGTCCACCTAGACAAGGATGGAAGCAAGTGGCTTGGTGGGGGCACTGAGGAATAGGGCAGCATCTACAATGCTTCTTCGAAAGCCTCCCTTTTCTAGAGTTGTAATCTCTTGGTTCTAGCAACGTGGGGACTGCTTAAATCCATAGAGGGCCTTGCACAAATGCCAAACTCGATTTTTGCCATGCCGGGTGGTTGTACCATGTAGATTTCCTCATCAAGTTTTCCACAAAGAAATGCATTGTTGACGTGCATCTGTTCAAGTTCCCAGTCACCCTGGGCTGCTAGAGTGAGCAGTGCCCTAGCAGTGGTGTAGAGACCCACTGGAGTAAATGTCTCATTGAAGTCAACCCCAGGGATTGGAGAGAAGCCCTTTGCCGTGAGGCATGCCTTGTACCATTCAACGATGTTGTCGAGGTTCAGCTTGCGCTGATGCACCCAGTTGGCGGCTACTGCTTTGCGGCCCAGTGGGAGGTCGACCAGTTCATACTCAGACAGAGTATCAAGTGTGGCTTTCATTGCCTGCTCCCACACAGGGGAGTCGGTCGCTGTGCGGGCAACCTGCATGGACAGGGATTTTGGTAGAAGAGGAGAGAGACCAGTAGGAGCAAACCACGAGGCAACATACTCAGCCACAAAAGAGGCAAGGGCTAGCGGAAACTCCTGCTTTATGAGGGAGTAGCCAAGGGCAGTATTGGGGTGCACCACACATGCAGCAATGGGCAACACGGTAGTCACGAGGCCAAGAGCACAAAGCTAGGATCACCAGAGACAATAGGACGGGAGTGAGACGGAAGTGCCCTGAGACGGCCACCGTGCATGTAGGGTGAGACAGTAGGCATAGAGGAGATATGTGGATCAGAGGCAAGAAGAGGCGCATGAGCCACAAAGGGCACAGGAGGCGACAAATCTGCAGGAGAGTCAGGGTGTAGAGGTGCGAAGCAGGTGTAGCAAAGGTTGCAGAGAGAGCCGGGGGTGCAAAGGGAGCGGATGGCTCAGAGGGAGCAGAGGGTGCAGAGGAGGCAGAGGGCTTAGAGGAGATGGAGAGCTTAGAGGATGTAGAAGGCTCAGAGGAGATGGAGGGCTCAGAGGATGTAGAGGGCTCCGAGGAGACAGAGGGCTCAGAGGATGAAGAGGGCTCAGAGGAGGCAGGGGGTGCTGATGGACGCATCGAGGGGAGACCAGAGGACCGAAAGGGAGGAGAGCCACGCCCACCGCGAGGAGGCGAAGAGAGGGACCCGGCCGCAAAGGGAGGGACGTCGTACTCAAACAAGTGCTAAAAAAAGAGCGCATCGTGAGACTGAAGAACACAACAGCGAGCAGGATCCCAAAAACACCATGCCTTGGAGAATGGCTACACGCTAAGGAACACACATAGACGGCCACGAGGGAAGAGTTTATTGTCTCATTGGTCAGTTGGGAGCCACATGGAGGCAAGGGAACCCCATACACAAGCAAGACAAAGATCAGCATGACAGCCTGTCCAACGCTCAAAGGGCGTGACAGTGTGAGGGAGGGGACCATGAGGGACACGATTCCAGACCCAATGCTCGGACATGCCGCTTTGCTGAGGAGTGTAGGGAGTAGAGGACTCAATGCGAACAACACGTGGCTTAAGGAAGCGAGAGGTGGGGCCAAAGAACTCACCACCCTGGTCGGTGTTAAAAGCACATAAAGGACGAAGGCAGGCTCGTCTAACCTGAGGAGGCCTGAGAAGGACATCAGTGACATCGCTCTTGTGGCAAAGAGAAAAGCTCCATCGGTAGTAAGAGAAGTCATCAGTCAAGCAAAGCATGTAGTGACCAAGGCCACCAAGAAAGTCATGAGGCAATGGACCCATGACAATATCATGAACGAGGTGAAGGGGATGAAAGGTGGTGGAATCAGCCACCGTAAAGGGAGAACGATGCATCTTGCCATTGGCGCAGTTAAGACAGGCAGAGGAGCATGGAGGCGTAAATGTGGCAGCGTCAAGACCAACAACAGGGCCAAGGCGGAGGAGATGATGGATGGCCGCGGTGTGGATATGTCAGAGGTGACAATGTATGAGGTATGAATGCGTAGGAGATAAGGAGGGTGCGACGTGAACAAGGACAGAGGCAGCGGAGGACGGAGGCAACGTGAGAGGAACACGGAACAAACGATCACAACGTACACCACGGAGGAAAACATCGCCAGAGGAGTAAAGAGTGAAAGTGGCAGTTCCATGGTTGGAAAAGAAGTCCATGCGTTGGCTGTCAAGGGTGGTCACGGAGAGAAGACATACTTCAAGGTCAGGCACGTAAAGCATTTCAGGGAGGCACTCAGTCCTACCAGGACCAACAAAGCGCAAAACGCCAACAACTTGAACAGGGAGAAGGTGGCCAGTTCATGCTGTGCTTCTAGTCCTTGTTCCAGCTATTCCTCTACTTTGCGGTGGGCCACCTGTGCCTTGCTAAGGGTAGCTTGCAATGCCTCTATGGTTTCTTCTGGACCTGGCATGACGGGAAAATGAGATGGAGCACAAGAGAATGGGGTAAGGAGGAGAGGGGTGCTCACCAGATGAGCACCAGGGAAGTAGTGCAAAGAGGGGCAGCACCACTTCGGCCGTGGAGGAGAACAGTACAGTAACTGATACAGCAATGGCCACCGTCAGACAGAGGAGACCAGTGATGGTGGCGCCTGCAACTAGTGCTGTTATCAATGCAACAAGCACACCTGTGGTGTTGTGGTGCATGAGATCACGAGATGCACCTGTCGGAGTGAGAACAGCTACTGCCGTTGATACGCGAATGGAGCCGACGGTGCTTGCAGTAGCGTCTGCTGCAGGGGATGCCGCTTTGGCGTCAGCAGCAGCGGCTGCTGTAACATGCGTGGCAATGTTGGCGATGGTGGCAGCGAGAAGGGAGAGAGGCGCTGTTGCCTGTGGGTAGGCCTCAGCCACTCTTCTCTCAATGGTCTGTGTGGGTGCCTTGCTGGCATGTGCCGTGGCGGAGAAGGTGGAGGCTGCACCTGCTGCCGCGTCGAGGATGGCGCCGTCCAAACTAATGTCGT
Source organism: Penium margaritaceum (assembly GCA_023375785.1). Taxonomy (NCBI): domain Eukaryota; kingdom Viridiplantae; phylum Streptophyta; class Zygnematophyceae; order Desmidiales; family Peniaceae; genus Penium; species Penium margaritaceum. Next base: position 222,879 of record SZWC01001493.1, read on the forward strand.
CGGTGTGGATGGGGAGGACAAGGATCACACCGGGCACCTCTCGTGCTGTGGCCGAACCGGTAGTGTCAACTGCAGTTACTGCTATAGTTGCGGCTGCTGTTGCGGCTGAAGCAAGGGTAGAGTCCGGTGCAGGATTGGAAGTAGGTTTCCCACGGGGAGGTTTCATACCTGAGGGACGGGACGGAGACAGTGGGAGATTGTCAGTAGTGTAGACTTGGCGGTCAACTTCACGTTCAGCTGCATTGGCTGCTGCGATGTCCTTGCGTTAGTAGGCGTTGTTGATCATGCGAAACCAGAGTGGCATGTCATCGTCGTCATTAGGGTGCGAGGTATTGTCAAACGCATGCCAATCTTCCTGCCCATGGTTAGCGTAGCGTGCAACCGTGCGAGGAGAGTCCAACTCGTCATCAGGGGATCTATCCAATGGTGATAAGTCTAGCATGGCAGGCTGTCTGGCTGCTATCGCAGCTGAGGTTGTCTCTGAGAGCTGTCGGGGCATGGACCCGTCGTGGCGGCTAGAGGGCTGTTGCGTATATTGAGTCACAGGTCCCAGATTGAACAGTGGGAGGGGGTTGCCCTTGCGCTCTGATACCGGTAGCTGGTAGGAAAATTCCAAGTTGGACACATAGATCGTGTGGTTAAGTGCTAGAGAGCATCGAATTCCATGGATGTGGTTAGCTTGACTTGCAGAAGTTAGGTCACAAGAGAGACACAAAGATTAAGTACAGGAAGAGAGAGTATAAGACTGATGAGTGCACGCCGGTGCCGAGCAGTCGCTCGAGCCGACGTGCACTGCCACCTGGGGGTCAAGCCTGCCTACTCGGAACTAACCGAGGGTGGCTTCTCACAAGTGCACAGCCAATGGATGACATGGTGGTCCTTGAAGGATCAGCGCCTAGGAAATCATGCAGCTCCTCCAAACACCCAGAGGCAAGTCACAATGATGCAGGGATCGGCAGTCAGAATGTACAAACCCTAGCATCAACCACATCAAAGCAAGATAGTCAAATGACGACCATTCATGTGCGAAGGACACTCCTGGGTAGAGCGTTAGCTCCTTCATGTAGCCAGAGCCATCAGTGCGGGCGTGCTCTAGTGACGTCTCCCAAGGGAAGGCCATAGTAATTCAATCTGAACACATGTGTGTACCATGAAGAGAGATACAAGAGGACATAGAGATGTGAGTGGCCAACAATACTTCAACACTCACATGAAAGAGAGGGGGAGTAATCATCCATTGTGAGACAAGTTGGAACCAAAGACCATCAATATGAGTTACGAAGTGTGAGGTGCTAAGAGAAAATTGGTACTATACTAGCGGTGAGATTGCATGTGTTGGAGTTGTTGGTGTGTCAGTCATGGACACATGATGAAACTTGGGCTGTAGCTACTAATGAAGGTTGTTCTTGCGATGGAACGGAGACACGGGAGAAGGTGGGAGATTCTCACAAGTGACACACACCATGGATGTGGAAGTGTTTTGCCTTTTAATAAAACATCACAACCATGACAAGAGTAGGGGCTTGGAGAGTGAGAGTCTAAACACAGGTGAGTGCACACCCACACTCAGCACCCGCTCAATTGAACATGCACCACCACTCGGGGATCAAGCCCGACCTCTCGGGATTCACCAAGGATGGCTTCTCACCAGTGCAGGGCCAGATACCGACATGGTGGCCCCCTAAGGATCAGCACCCGGGACAACATACAACTCCACCAAAATATGCACAGGCAAAAAAACATGATGCAGGCAATTTCAGTAAGAATATACACAGCCTAGATTCTACCACATCCTAACAAAATAGTCATGAGTGAAACACTTGAAGGAAGCTGGTTATGCGAGAAGGCATCCCTAGGGAGTAAGATTACTGCATGATGAGGCCGATATCAGCAGCCACAGTGACCTTGAACGTTGCCTCCCAAGGTGTCTCCATGATCACTCAATCTCCACATGTGTTTGCGAGCATGTATGGTGAGGCAAGAGGGCATAATTGATGTGAGTGGTTGACAACAGGACACAGCTTCAATACTCCCGCATGACCCGCAGACAATCAACCTACATGCATCAATGAAATGGCACACACAATAGTGCATAGGAATGGTGGTGTGAACAAAACAGGAGAACACCAAATGCACGTCACCCGGGGTCATGGGGACATGCTGTAGGAAGTAAAGCATACTAGGAGGAGCAGAGATACGTGAAGGGGGAAATGACAACTGCTTGAGAGAGCTGGGAACGCACAAGGAGAACCCACGTGAAAAAGCAAGTGACAGCCAATAGAGGTGAGTCACTCAAGAGAGGATAAGATCGAGCGAGCAGCGTGCTCGCTCTCGCTCTCGCTGGAGTCCTCATCTCCAGCAAGAGGCAGCCTTGGACATCGAACCTGTTTTCCCCCCTTTTTGTTGTTTCGTCTTGTTTTTCTCACTCACACCGTAGTGAACCAACCACGGATATAAACCCGGGTGACCTAGCTCTAGCAAAAAGTTAGCAAGAGTCTATGCCACCAACAAGTCAGTGAGGACCTAAGTGATGACATTGTCCTCATGGAACATGACCACATCTGAGTGACGGTGAACGCGCCGGCAGTAGAGAATCTTCTCGCTCAGTCACCTGCACCAGTGATGAGTGAGATGTTCAAAGAGGCCAGAGGTCACAAGGTTTTTGAGACACAGAACCAAAACTCTCCCATGACCCACAGCCAACGCACAACGCACATTCACGCGGAAGTCACAAGGTGTGACAAAAAAACTGTACACTAGTATGCACAGGAACAAGGACTCAACCGGGAGCATCATAAGCACACAACAAGCCGACGGCATGAACTGCAACCTTGAAGACATTGCTGCCAAGCGCCTTTGTGAGGAAGTCAGCTCTTTGCTGTCGAGTGTCAAACCAGACGATCTGGACATCACCTGCAGCCACTCTCTCCCTTACAACATGATGATCAGTATTGATATGCTTAGTGCGAGTGTGGTGCATGTCATCATGCTCAGCAATAGCCTTGGTGCTTTGCTTGTCACAATACAGTGTGATGCAACAAAGAGGGACACACAGCTGTTGGAACAGACGCCAAAGCCAAATGCGCTCACACGTGCCTGCCCCAAGTGCAACATACTCAGATTCACTAGAGCTAAAAGTAACACAACCCTTTCTACAGCTTTTCCACGACACTACAGTTCCACCAACGAGAAAGATGTAACCAGTGCGGCTGTGCAAGTATCAGCATCATGGGTCCAGTCACTGTTTGTGTATCCATCAACCACGACTCACAGTTGTACTAGATAGCAAAGACCGGTGTGAGCAGTGGACAGAGTGTATCTAACAAAATGCAATGCAGCAAGTTCGTGCTCGGGGACACTGTGAGAATTGTGCCAGAAATTTCACGGCAAAGGCAATGTCCGCCCTGGTCGCCGTCGCCAGGTACATGAGAGAGCCAATCACGTGAAGGTAATTTGTACATTGATTAGCTCCCCCAGCTTTGACACATCCGGTTTCTTCAACAGCCTCTGCCAAGCTGGGGTCATGGGCATGGATGCTGTGGGCGTTGTCTCAAGGAGGGAGGCGAATCGCTCTCCCAGGCTCCAAACGTAGGTAGCCTGGTGAACGTGGAGTACACGGCAAGAGCTGTCTCATTCCAGTTCCATGCCAAGGAAGTCATGAGCCGGTCCCAAGTCCTTCATCTTGTATGTGGAATGTAGGAGTGCCTTCACCAATCTCACGACCCCCTGACTGGGTGACGCTATCAGCAATTCATCTACATAGACAAGGACGGCAACAAAAGGGGTTGACGGAGGAGTGACAAAGAGAGAGGGATCAATAGTGCTTTTCTGGATGTGATCTCTTGGTTCCAGTGCCTGGGTGAATGTTTCAAGCCATAGACAGAATTCCGTAGTCGCCAAACTCTGTCAGTTCCATCGGAGAATCCAGGGGCCCGAAGCATGTAAATCTCCTTGTCCAACTGTCCATGCAAGAAAGCATTGTTGACATCCATCTGATTCAACTCCCGATCATGTTAAGTGACAAGGCTCACCAAGGCTCGGGATGTGGTGTAAGAGCCAATTGGTGCGAATGTCTCGTCAAAATCGATGCCAGGGACTTGGGAGAATCCCTTGGCTTTGAGACGAGCTTTGTACTTGTCAAGCGTCTCGTCGGGCTTGTACTTGAGCTGGAACTCCCACCTAGCATCAATGGATTTGCGCCCTGGTGGCAGGTCAACCGGCTCGTACACAGTATGGTCGTCAAGGGCCTTCAGCTCGTCGCGTATCGCGGCTTTCTACTACTGTGCATCAGGAGCCGCAAGTGCCTGAAGCACCATGGTAGGCTCAGGTGACAGGGATGCGGTGCCAGTGGTCGCGTGACACTAAGCAACGGCGACAGTGGTAGTAGCAGCTATTGCACGCGTGTGCTTAGAGATGAGGAGGGCATACCTTAGGGTAGAGCTGGGATGAGCAACACCCACAGCTAGCCCTAGTGAATCCATCTATCCCTGGCAAAATGGGGGACTGAGCCGTTTGTGACCAAGAAGGACGTACGGACATTTAAAGGATACTGGAGGTGGGTGGGGAATTGCATGGAAGCGCCCACCACGAACGAAAGTTGAGACAGGTGCAGCTCCATTGGGCTCTGCTAATAGAGGAGGGTCTGCCACAGCAGGAGGGACTAGACCAGATGAATATGGAGCAGCGGGTGATGATGCAGACACAAATGCGAGGGAAGGCGAGGATGTGACCGGGGAGACTGGCGTACCCGACGAGCTGGATGACGAGGAAGGAAGGTACAGCGAGGCAGGTGGAGCAATTGAGCCTGATGACTGAGGGAGAGTCGAGGGTGCAGGCTGCGAGGTTGCAACTAGAGGGACTACAGTTGGGATAAGACCGACTTCCCCCCCCCCAGACAAGATAGCGAAAGAAGGGAGACAGCGGTCAAAAGACGACCAAGGTCACGAAGAACGACCGACTAAAAGAACAATGCATCGTGGGATTCAACAACCCGCTGTCGCATGGGGTTCAAAAACCACCAGGCTTTGGACTGAGAGGAGACGTCCAAGCAAGGACACAGATGAACCCGAGAGAGCTTGCCATCGCGTAGGTCATCAAGTAGCCAGACGGAGGCAATACTGCACCAGACCCAAGCAAGACGAAGGTCAGCACGAGTGCCTGACCTGCACTCAAAAGGGATGGGAGTCCGGACACCCTCGACAAGTGTACGGTTCCAATGTTTGGAGAACCCATTTCTCTGAGGTGTATAAGGAGGCGAGGAAACGGTTGGTGTGACCAGGGAACTCACCGCCGCGGTCAATGCGGAAGACATGTAGGGAACACTGACAAGCGCGCTCAGCCTGAGCAAGCCAGGACATAGTAGTGGGACAGACGTCACTTTTATGATGGAGAGCGACGACCCAGCAGAAGCGTGAAAAATTTCACGTGAGGGGATACCGCCCGACATTACCAAGGAGGTTATGGGGGAGGGGATCCATGATAGACACACGCAACGGTCAAGGGAATGACTAGACTGAGATTTAGAATCAGTGAAGGGAGAACGATGTATTTTGCCAGTCAAAGCAATTAGCAGTGCAAGGAGCAGGGAAGATAGAGGGGGGCACGCCCAAAGCCAGCTGAATTCTGAGCATGCTAGAGTTTGCATCTGTATGGAATTGTGCAAGACGCCAATGCAACAGCTACATAAGGTCAAGAGAAGGAGAAGGAGTAGCATGGACAAGAGCACAGCTGACAGAGCCGACAGAAGGGTAGAACAAGGGCTCACGATCAAACTTGTCATGTTTGACCCCGCACAAGACAATGCAATCAGTGGGACGCTGACGTACCGTATCAACATGGGGACAGGCAGAGAATTCCATGCCTTTATCGTCTAGGGAGGGTACCCACAACAGGGTGAGCTTTAGAAAGGAATGTACAGGTACAGAGCGTAAGAGAGACCAACAAAACGAACAACACCAATGCCGTGAATGATGAGTAAATGACCGGAGCCGGTACGCACAAAGCAAACAGGCCCAGTACTGCCAAGGGAGATGAACGAGGAGCGCACAGACGTCATGTGGTGGGTAGCTCCAGAATCCAAGAACCAGAAGCCACCCGACGGACACACAGTGGGAAGGACATCACAGGTGGCCGAAAGGCTACCAGGGAGTGTAGGAGGAGACGGCGCGCACACAACAAGACAGCTTGAGAGGAAAATAGACTTCCAGGGCTCAATACACGAAATGGGGAAGAAAAAAACCCAAGAACGTGACCAGGAGTATCACCATGAAGCATAGAGCCAGAATGAAACGTGGGACCACTGGCCAATGGAGCAACACCCGCATCTCCCGGATCACAAAGGCGTAGAAGCTGAAGAAGAGACTGCTCCACTTGACACTCACCGTCACCCGAGAAAGACGCTGTCGGAGCCTGGGTCAAGGCACCCAACGAAGGAGGTAACCACGATCGAGCGGTGTAGGCTGAGGAGGGAGGCGTTGTGTAGGGCACTGCACCATAAGGAGCCGGCCAGCCCCACGGGTATGGGAGTAGAGGTGGACCAAAAGGATGCCCATTAGTGGAATAGGCGTGGGCAGATTACGTGGTAGTTGACAAGGAGGAGGAGGTAGCTGCGCTGGAGGAGGATGAGGATGCAGTAGAGGTGCCGGAGGTGCGTGCTTTGTGAGTACGCATGGCACGGGCAAGGCACAGATCATGTGGAGGAGCAGGATGCGCATGAGCGGAGTGCTTGGCAGACCCATAGTTCTAACAGACAATAGCACTCGGGGCACAAGAAGAGGAGGAAGCTACCTTCTCTATGCCCTTGCCCTTACCCTTGCCCTTACTACAACCACGATCCTGGGAGGCGAGGACAGTGGCTATAGAGGATGTGGAAGTAGAGGATGTGGAAGTAGAGGATGAAGCAAAGGTTGTGGAGGATGAAGAAGGTGAGGGGACTGTGGTGAGCGCCACGACACCTGTGACTACAGAGCAATGAAGCTGCTTATTCTGCAGGCTTGTCCACCAAGCAACGAAGCGCTCATCACTGAAGTCCCACAGTGCCCCTACCCCAGGGAGAGACTTGGGGTCATGGACTCAGAGGCAAGGTGCTGGAGTTCATCGGCTTTGACATCACGAAAAAGATCAAAAAGCTCTAGAATGAGCCCGTTGACCATGGTAAGAACAACGGAGAGCTGGCCAGGTGTAGCGTCAGCGAGCTCACGAAGGTGCTTGAGACTGCGAGCCCAGTAGGCATAAGCGGTTTCATTGGCACACATGAGGAGGGTGTTGAACTACACAGTCAGGGCACTCTGTGTAGCCTGACCGGTGATGGTAGTGCTACGACGCAGCATGGCGTAAGCACCAATGGGATCATTGTGACAACCAACGGAGGGATTATTGTTGAACGTGCTAACGTCATCCACAAGATGTACAGGAGTGGCAGGGATGAGAGCACGGACAACACGATCAGCCTCAGCAGGGAGTGGGTTGAAAGGAGGGTCGGAAGTGGGATTAGGAGGGAAGCAATACTTCCTTGGACGCTCGCCCTGAGCTCAGGCATTAAAGCGCACCTATGAGAAAGAGATGGTGAGGTCGTGAGACAAGACAGGTGGCTGGGAGAAGTTATGCAAGCGTGGTCCAGGGGCAGACGTGGCTGGGATGGCAGCAGTAGCAGCGGCAACAGCATCAGCAGCAGAAACAGCAGTAGTGGCAGTGACGGCGCCAGCAACAACAGCAACAGAGCAAGCACTAGAGCCAGTACCAGCAGTGAATCCAGCAACAGCAGAGACATACACAACCGAGAGACGCTCGAGGACAATGGTAGCAATTTCATCAACAAAGGTTGCACGATTTTCCTCTTGTAGCTTGAGACAATCCTCAGCCTTGCACTATGCCTCAAGAGCATGATTAAGCTGGCACTGTAGGTCTACAAGGATCTCCACTACCTTGGAGATGGGTGCACATCATTGGAGTATATTTGACCCAGCGTTGTTTGTGAGTACCCCCTCTGCACCCTTCATTGCTGTCTTGATCTATGTGGACAACCTCTTGATTGCGTCCCCCGACCCTTAGGCTGTCCAGGTTGTGAAGGATCTCGTCCAGCCTATGTACACAATTCAGGATCTTGGTCTACCTCGTGTCTTCTTCGGAGATCGAGTGTGATCGCCAGCCTTGCACACTGTATCTACATCAGGCTGGTTACGTTAGGACGCTAGGGGGGAATTTTGTTTACCTGTTGGCCACAGTCGCTTTTGTATCTATGTCTATGACACCCACTGGACAAAGGCTTCTCATGTCAGCAGACCCAGATCGTCTGGGGGAGCGTGTCGATTTTATGACGTGCCTTCCAGTAATTGGCTCCCTGATGTTCCTCACGACCACAACGCACAAACCTGCTGCCTTTGCTGTGAACTTCTTATCGTAGCTATCACAGCATCCTTCTTGGGTTAATGTGGAGGTTGCTCTGCACGTGGTGCGGTATGTTGTGTCTACCCCATATCTAGGCCTGTACTTTTACGTGCAATAATTGGTTGTCGTTGACGCGTACACTGACAGTGATTGGGCTCATGATCGCGATGCTCACAGCCGGTTTAGCTGCATTTTTCTTGTCAGAGGTACAACTGTCTCATAAAGCAGTTGCGAGCAGGATTACATAGTGCGGAGCTCGACTGAGGCAGAGTATGTCGTATTTGAGAATAGAGTCTGTGAGAGAATCGGGTGATCCGCCTCATGCAACACCTATGCCAGCTCATCCAATGCACCACCATCCGCTGTGAAAATGAGAGCACATGCCGCATAGAATAGCATAATGGCATGTGTCACATGCACACAAATCACAACAACATTGAGCATCACTTTGTATGCAAGCATGTTTCATGTGGAAATGTATTTGTTATGGGTGTTGACACGTGGTAGAAATGTGCAGACTTCCTCACCAATGCGCTATGCAGTGGAAAGTTCAAGTTTGTGGTATGCAATGTTGGGCTTCTTGTGTATTCTCTTGCTGCTACCTGACTTGTACCCGGCTCTTGCTGCTTCCTCTCTGCATCAGTAGTTCTTGTGCAGCCCTGTGCAAGGCGCAGTCATTGCCATCGTTTTGTGACCCTTGCTTGCTAGTGGTGACCAGTGTCTACAGATCATGGGGGAGTGTTGATGTATAAGTCATGGTGACCTTTGGACTTGTTGTTATAGCTCGTTGGTATGTGGAGACACGCAACGGCTACTTTGACAGAGTCAGCACCAACAGGCGCGCCCTCACCTGCTCCCCAGGGTTTTCTGAGTGACAACCTCCCGGGGTTTATTTTCTTAGTGGTACTATCTTTGCGTTCATGATCCTGTTCCATGGAGTTTCTGTTTCTGTACCTAGGCACTTCTTTCGGTTTGTCATTTGGACAACCGAGGAGCCCATGTGCAGGTCGGGTTCCCTCTTGCTGTTGTTTTGGAGCTTCCAGCCGGATTAGCCTGTTTTCTGACCGGTTGGCTGGACTTGTGCACCTAGTTGCACGTACGTGAGTGAGACTAGACATGCACACTTGTCTCTTATTTGGCAACTTAACTTCTATGTTTTTCAAGTGTATCTGCACCGTCTCTTCAGTTTTCAAAGCACATCTCATTCTGCTGTGTTCTGTTCAACATACCCTCTCACATTTAATGTTGCTTTGGGGGTTTCTCCATTCCCTTACGGGTATGGAGGGGGCTTGATCAGATGGTATTGCTAGCTAGCCAGGATGTGACTCCCTAGACTGCATGCTGCAAGTTTCTTCCAGCCACTGGCTTGTCAGAAAAACGTGTCTCAAGGTCTAGGTTTGAGATGTGGTCAAGTGGGAAAACCCACAATTGCAGGTGGGCTCACAGCCCACCCAGTCATGAGTGAACTCGCTCTAGCTCCACCTGTTGCTCCGTGTCTGACCACTCTCTTGCTGCCACACTTTCCAATGGAACACAACAAAATACATGGTGCTCACACTCTTCTACGTCCTTTTTTTCACTTATTGCTTCTCTTTTACCCCCTCTTCTTCACCTTTTGTTGGTATCAGAGCTAGGGAGGGGGTTCATGAAACAAGCCACAGGTGTTGGCCGAGTCTAACAATGCCACATCAGCTCTGGCGGTTGCTACCAACACCGCCGCCTCCTTAGGCGTTGCTTCAGCTATTGTGCTGCAAAAGCAAAGGCTTCTTGCCACCACGGATATGTCACGTCTTTCTTGACATGACGTGTGACACCGTCACTACAGCATCTTAGCTACACCGCTAGTGGTGGCCTTCCTCCAAGTTTGGCACTACCAATTAATCCACTGCTGCACCTCACTTACTGTAGCAGCAAAGGCATCTAGCCTCACCACCTTGCTGTAGCCAGTGGATGCGTACAATCCTAGGCCGGACCTCTTGTCCATCCGACTTCAAAGATGCCACAAGGCTCCACAGTAATCTGCATTACTTTGACCCCTACGGTGTGTGCTTCTTCACATGGCCGCTTCTCTTCTGCTGCAGCAATAAGCCCTTCTCTGTCCTTGCAGACTGCATCGTAGGTGCCGTTGTAACTTTCCCTTGCAATGCTCCACCAACTCCTCTGCCACAAAAAAATAACACTGTCATACCCTCCAGTTCTAAAGCAACATGCATGTCCTTTGCTCAAGTGCACTACATCAGTCCACTACTTGGCCCTTGGCATTACTGGAAGGTTGGAGAAGAGTGGACAGTGTTTTGGTACAACACAACCGGGTGGAGTCCCACGCACAAAAACATCAGTTGCTAAACGCCTGCAATGTTGGCGCACTCATAAGAGACTAGAGCCAACCCCATCGGTGGCTACTCCTAGGAGCGTGAGAAGGTGCCTAACACTTGGTGGCGCTACGCTCCCAACATCGAGCTTGTAGTACCGTCACCCATTGCACCATTGATGCCGTCACCTCCACGGCTTAAAGTAGTAAGAAACTCATCCCTTCCAATTCAGCAACCCTAGTACTGCTCTAATTGTAATCTGCAATGCTTGCATTAATGTCTTACGCCTTGAACGTTACACCAAGAAAGTTGCCACTATTGCCTAGTTTACCTCGAGAGCATTGATGATCACGTGTGGCTGATCCTCCATCGTTGAAGTATTCACCGGTTGCTTATGCTCGTCGCTGGGTGTGCTTGCTCTGTTCAACGTTTTCATCGCAAGGCCTGAGAACTTCCAAAATGATGGAGTCACACTTAAGACTTGTGCGAGGCTGCCGCCTTGTAGTTAATGTGGCGGTTTCTAATCGAGTGTCACTGTACTTCGAAACCAAGTGTTACGTCGAGTGGAACGTGGGTGGTTTACGTGGATGAGGTGCGGAGCAGGAGAGGGCTCGATGAATTGGGGAAAATGGTGAACTATGTTAAGTAGTAATTGTACTTTGACGATAAGTGTCAAATAAGTTAAGCCCATGTGTACAATGATGAGATATACAATGAGGCATATGTTTGGTCTTTGACATTCGGGTCGAGCGACAGGTGCAACATCGTGTTGTGAGTGGCCGCTTTGAGAAACTCCGTCGATGAGTCAAGGGGTTTTGAGAATATCAAGGCACGATTGTATTAAAGTCTAGCACCGTTGAGAAGTCAACCAAATAGTGTTAAAACATTGATACAGTTCACGATACATCTGTCGACCATTCTTCACAGTGGTGGAAGTGTATGAACCTTAAGAAGTAAAACACGAGCGGTCAAGGCAGGTGGATAAAATGTCCTTGGCCGAAGTGCGTACAAAATCCTGAGGTTGAGGTGCAATAGGCCATGAATGTTAGGACATAAATGCCCACTCCCGGAGTTTAGGCAGTCGTGTACGTCAGACACATACATGTGAACATGCCCGAATTCTAGCATGACATCTGACTTTCGTCACACAAACCCTGTAGAGGGCTAGGCGTGTCAATCAAATCATTAGCAATGTCACCGCCATGGCATTATGGATTAAGAAGCAGTATGCCCATGTCCAACACAAACACATGCCACAACATCCCAACATCTAACAGAATCCCAATGCACGCTCGACAAGTGTAAAAGAACTATGAACAATCAATCCACAATTTTTGGCTAAGTTTGCGATTGTTGGATCGCAATCACCATTAACTTAGATTGTCCACGGTTGATGCTATCACCCTTAGGCAACGATCAGAGACAGACCTTGAACCTGTCACGATTTGCGTTCATGGACTCTGTTGATGCTTCTGAACGCATCGTTCAAGGTGTGGTATTACATTCCAATCGTTCATGGGCACTTAAAAAAACATTAATTCTTCAATGCTGAAGAATCTATATTAGATATCAACGCAACCTGAGAGGAAGGTCTGTGGCAACCTCTGATTCTGCTGGAAATCATTGCTGGTGTAGATTCCCTGTGTTTACTAGTTGTACCCATAGTGAATTTGGCCAAGTAAGCCAAGATTTTTATACGTCTCTAACGTTTGATATTGGAGCGCCACAATTTGAATCTCATTATGAACGTAGAGGCCGGGGATGAATATAGTGTAAGGTGGACAAAATGTGACTCGGATAGTTCCTTGGCCTAAGGGTAACGGAAAGGATGGATTGAGGGTTGGAGACCCTCAATCACCGTGGTTTTGGCGGCGAAAGGCAAAACTGTTACAATTTTGTATTTGACTTTGAATCCATTTCCTAGGGTGTTCCTCAACTCGGTAGTTAGGATGAGTAATCAGGATATGGAACGAGAGGAGGTTCTAAATGCTGAAGGGGTATAGGTCAACGTTGGAGATTACCTTGGCAACAGGTCTCAATGCCGACTCCGGAAATGTGCTGTGCAGTCAGAGTCACTACCGGAGCACTGTATGGAATTAGAACGATTTTGGCTACAAGTAGTCAATGTTTTGGAAACTTTTGGGAGGGAAGGGGGGTCTCACATACGTTTCAAAGTTGTGAGTTAGGTCCAATATGAAACTGAGTCACGCTAATTTATATCTAATAGAATGAGATGGCTGCAACATCGTTGCCAGACATAAAAAACCAAAATGTACTTGTTGGCTTCTTTGTTGCAGCACACCTATCCAGCCAGTCCTAAAATGGTGCTATAAGTCAATTTCGCGTTGGGCTTGTCGTACTTCCCACCACTTTTGAAAACTTTTCCTGTTTCACGAAAATGTTGGTGTCGTACTAACCGATGGGGTTCATGGAATGCGCCTCGAAGACCAACAGAGTCACTCGACGGCTCAAGCGACTCGAGGGACCTCGGGACAGCGGATGGAATTGGAATCTTCACATTTGAATCAATGTGCAATGATTTTGTTGCACCTCAACTGTGGAAGTGGATCGGAGATGTTTTTCTTTTTGAACAAAAATCATATGATCGCAACTACTCGCCAGGGTTAGCGGCCCTTCCGAATCAAATAATTTGACATTCCATCGTACAAATGCCTCTCGCAAAGCGCTTTACGTGTGTCGTTAAACCTGACATCCCCAACCAAGCACAAAAAACCACGACACAGGACTACTTCAGGTCTGGCCAGACCTTCTGCCATAAGGCGACTCGAGCATTCGCGCAAAAACTGCCCCATGTCAAAACGTGGGGCATGTTCATCACACCATTCAATATGTTGTTTTAGTTTGCCACGTCTCTTTGTCTGAATTTGGACGTTCGAGTCACACTTCGATGGCAACTCAAGACTTTTCTCGGCATTGTGGAAGTTGGTATGGGGGACAAAGACATGCAAAGACATTGACAAGAAAAACTGGCGGGAATCCACTGGCTAACCGTAAACAACTCTGTTGAAATCCGTCATTCGACTTCTGACATCGAACGGTGTTGCTTGCGCAAAGTCCATGCATTGGGATGAAATACATTCACTAAGAAGGTGGAGAACAACCGATTCAATTCTGACCCTGCACGTCACTTTTTCCAAAGCACACGTGAGCGTTGACTCGTGGCCTGTTAGCATTCCAGACCTCTTCGAGGTCAATTCTCTGACTCCTCTGAATGCTAAGAGCTTGGTCCATCCGGCTATTGTAGTCATTGAATATTTACACATTGTTTCCCCTTGGTGGTCGCAGGTGCCGAGCGTGGTGGGCGGGAAACCGCGCCATATGTAGGGCACGTGTAACAGGGCGGTTGTTTTCCTGCGCGGTTGGCGCATGTAGTGGTAGCGGGAGTATTCAAAATTCAGCGTGGAACGTGGAACGGATGTGGAACCACCGCATCTAGTGTGACCGGCGCTGGGGTGGGGATGCAGCTGGCCTGATCGCGTGGCCACTCTTCAACCTTCAACGTTTTTCCGCAATCGACGACAAGTCTTCCCCAGAGCGGAACTCCTACTACACTGCACCAATTCTTCCTATTGCCCTTGCAGGCTACCCCTATTGTAGAAAACGCCATGGAGTTTTCCATGGCGATCTGGTTTGCAGTGTGGGCAATTGTCCTGGACACGTCCTGACTCCAAATGAGAATGCCTTCATCCTCCTGACTAAATCCATCATCTGTGGGAGGAACAACCCTCTAGGCAGAAACGATCTCTATAGGTGTAGCTACGCGACACTTCTCACATTCCTACGTGGCTAACCTCAAAGAAGGACAGCAGCTTGAAGGCAAATTTCAAGCTTCCCCCACCACTTTTTGACTTCATCATAGAGGAACTATGTGCTAGAACGTCAAGACACCAACTTCCGCCTTGCAGTCATCATTGAGGTTCGCGTTGTAGTAGCTTTATCGAGGCTAGCCTCGGGCCTCCCGTTTGCCGTCATCGCTAACTACTTTGAGCTTGGGAAGTCAACTGTCATGAAGATATTCCATGAGTTCATCCTCGCATTTCGTTACCTGTTCAAAAAGGTGTACGTCTGCTGGCCCGACTGTGACCAACTACTCTGGTTGGAGGGTTTGTTCACGGCATTAAGGGGAATTCTTGGTTGTGTGGGCGCTGTCGATGGCTCATACATATTGATTATGGCACCAAAGGAGTACAAGGGTCTTACTACTATCACAAGGGATTCTACACCGTGCTTCTTCAAGCAGTGGCTGACACTTGCTGCTTCATCTACGACTATCATGTTGGATGGGCTGCTTGTATGCACGATTGGCAGTTGTTTGCAAAGAAACCACTTTACGAGCGAATCATGGCCGGTGAGTTATGCGGTTTCAAACTACTTAGCAAAATTGCTTATCCATACAAACCAAACTTGCTCCCCCCATACAAATTACAAGCCCCGGTTTACAACCGTGGTAGGAGTACTTCAATGCCAAGCATTCGGCATCCCGCATCGTGGTGGAGAGAGTGTTCAGCCAATTGAAATGCAGGTGGCGAATCCTCATGAAGTGGGTTGATCACCTCCTATGCCATGTCCCCACTGTGGATACGTGTTGCATCATCTTGCACATGTGTGAGATGCATGGTGACGCGGCTCGCAACACTATATTGACTTAGCATGCAACCACTCCTGAACAGGCTGCAGCATGGACGGCCTCACTTCAAGACATAGTTGTGCGTAACATACAGTGAAACGCTACTCCCATTCACATGGTGGTAAGCAATGAGATGCCAGACAATAGCGTACGTCAGCAGAGGCAGGCTCTGCGAGAACGTGACATGATCGTTATGGCCATGTGGTAGGACCACCTCCAAAGGAAAGCTAATGTGAATGGCTGAGATTGTACCTACCCTTCCTAATTCCTTCATTCACATGTTCTGTCACATGCATTAGCACGTTTACCTCATGGCCTCTGTCATTGGCATAACATATCAACATGTGACATGAATGGCCGCAGACCTACTACTTATCATTCACCCAAATAGGGCTAAGAAACATACAAAACACTGCATCTACACCACCGCAGACTGCAATTACGAACATGTCAGAACATGCCTCAACATTCACATTGAGAAAAACTTTCACTTTGCACACAAGATAGCATATGAATGAACAAGTGAAGTACGACGGAGATTGCACATGTTTACAATGCAAAATGAGGCAATAACTGTGAGCACATGCTTAGGGCCCATCAACAAACATCTATGACACATCTCACATCATCGTCTTTGTACAATATGTGGCATCCAAACAACACACATAAGTTCCACATGCCCACCACACCATCCCCTAGTACAACTTGCTATCAAATTGCATCATATTCCTCGTCCTCCAACATCTCCTCTGCCAACATGTTCATTCCAGCTGCCACCTCTACCCCGCCCATCGCCGCCTGTGCACCTACCTCAACTGCCGCTGCCTCTCTTCCTCCTCCTCGTAAGCATTGTTGTACACGGACATGTTATCTTTGGACACATCCATTGTCTCACATTTTGGAAACATGGGACGTGTAACATCATTCATGCGATGATCATGAAGGAGATTTTGGGCAATGAAGAGAGAAGACATTGGCTGTAAACCCCCCAAAATTTCACATGAAGCTGTGTCCAATGCAACAATGCCTCCGATTCCCACGTTGTCGGCTGCCACATTACATGCTTCCACACCTGCATTAGCCATGCCGCTAGCTGCCATGAATCCCGATGCAATGCCACCCAATGCAATGCCTCCCAATGCCATTCCTCTCGATGCAAGGCCACCTGATGCAATCCCTCCGACTGCCATGCCTCCTGATGCAATGCCTCCCAATGCAATGCAACTAGTACTCATGTCGTCTTCCATGCAATGCCACCTGATGCAATCCCTCCCAGCGAGAGGCATGACCCATGCCTCTCGCTGGGAGGGTCGCTGGGAGGACCGCTAGGTGGGTCGCTGGGAGGGTTGCCGGAAGGGTCGATGGGTGGGTCGCTGGGTGGGTCGCAAGGTGGGTCGCTGGATGGGTCGCTAGGTGGGCCTAAGGGTGGGTCCCAAGGTGGGTTGCTGCGTGGGTGGCTAGGTGGTTGGCTGGGTTGTCGCTAGGTGGGTCGCTGGGTGGGTCGCTGGGTGGCTCGCTTGGTGGGCTGCTGGGTGGAATGTTTGAAACCCTCGACGAATGGCCACTGCTGACCACCCAGCGAGGAGCCTGGGTGGTTTGCCGTGGCCCTTCCTTGGCAGCTGGGGCAAGTGGCGGGCGCACTGATCAAGCAGTTTGAATTTCCCACGTGGTTTGTAGACAACACTTCCCTTTTTGGCTCTTTCGTCTTTGCCTTTTGTGAGCGGCTCGAGCTGAATTTTCGAAAGAGACAGATGTTGGCCGAAAACCGCAAATGACGACGAGCACCTTGCGGCCACCGGAGTAGGACCGCGGTGGCCCCTCATCGGACGAATCTCATATATTGGATAAAAAATTGGGTTCAAGTCACATATACCCAGTTTTTGGAACTATATAATTGATGCACCATTTTTGCATACAAAATAACGCATATGATAATGCTACACAAAAAATAATGCATATGACAACGTCGTACAAGAATAATGCGAATGACAATGTCGTACATAAAATAACGCATATGCCAACGTTACACAGAGAAAACCTGTGGAACCCATAATTGCTATGAAAAAATTCATGTTCCGCCACATACCATGTAGCATTGATGCATGAAATGATTTTCATCATTCACCATGGCTCAGACGGATGCACCATTACACTTTTTTCCATGTCAGGTCCAAAACACATGCTATGATCTAGCATGAAGAAAGGGGTGGGCGACTTGTTGATTTTGTTGCGGATTCTGGGCGGATGGTTGCTTTTACAACGCATGGTGGACGGATGGTTGCTTTTCTTCCGAACCATGGGCGGATCATTACTTTTCTTCTGAACAACTGGCGGATGAGAGTCACACTTTGCGTTTTATGGGTATCTGAGCCATTTCACCCTAAAAATTCAACTTGGATAAATTTGCGCGAGGTGCCTGTTTAGACCCTACCATTGATCGTGAGGCACGCCCGTCTTTCTTCGCTAGTCCGCGATGCTCGAAAGAATCCCAGTGTTGCGGAGAGGCCTGTGGTCGACGCGCCATCCTGTCGGATGCCTCATGTAGTCTGTAAAACGCTATGGCGACAAAGAACTATTGAAGCAGAAACAATCACAATCGGATACTGTCTTACCATGCATCCACGTAAACTAATAGGTTCTCTGATAGGAGCTAATGGCCGTTGGATAATCCCTTAGTTTCTATCTCGCGGCTGAAAACTTACCGTCGGCAAGTCCAAAGGACACGGGGGAGTCGGTTTCTGGCTGCGAACTCGGATTGAAGGATCTCAGACCCTATTCAGCGACGTCATGCATACTTAGAACTCGCTACTCACTTTTATCAGGTCACAGTTCGGTGCAGAGGATAGACAACTTCGAGGGTAGCAGTCGTCGATATAGATGCGATTAGAACGCCGCATATCAGATTTGTAAGTCTACATCTAAAATGTATGCGCTTACAAAACAGGTCCCTGCCTTCGTCAAGATCTCCGCTCGACAGTTGTTATTGGTGCGGGTCGCAGACACAGCAGCTCGGATGTATGTGCCCATTCAACGTTCCCGCCACCTTTTTTGAAGACCACCGCGACCGGTGGGACCGAGCTCTGATGGTGCGTTTGGATTGCGTCGCATTGGCCGTACTATCCTCGAAACCTGTGCGACGTCCAGTTCTGCGTTCTGTCTCGCGTGTGCGACCGCGGAAGTCGTACGTCCGGTGGCTGTCCTCGACTTTTGCGCGGACGCTCGATCGCACGGTTGTGCGACTTGGGTAAGGCTCACGTCGTGCGCCCGTGGGCAGCTGGAGGACGTCGCACGGTTGTGCGACGTCCTCCAGCAATCCAACCACTCCCTAACTTTCGACGAGGAAAACGGCCCCCAAAAGGAGCTGTCGTTGTCACAGGATCCGAAGCTCCACATCACGGCCTTGCCAGAGCCATGGACACCCACGCCACGTTCAACGCGTCCTGCGGCGTCATGCTGCTCCTCGCCGCAGTGACGTACGCGGCCACGTCGCTCGTCGTGGCCCCGTATGGCCGGCACGTACAGCCCGGGTGGGGCCCGTGCATGCCCGCGCGCTGGGGCTGGGTGACGATGGAGAGCCCAGCCTTGTGGGCTACGCTGGCAGTGTTTGCGCGGGGGAGGTACCGGTTCACCTCCGCCAACGCGCTTATCTTAAGTTTCTACCTCGCGCACTACTGCAACCGCGTGGTGGTCTACCCCTTCCGCGCCCGCCTGCGCGGCAAGCGCATGCCGGTGCTTGTGGCCGCCCTGGCGTTCGCATTCAACTGCTTCAACGGCTACTTGCAGGCCTACTTGTGAGTGGGAGTACGGTTATGCGCTGTCCCGTGCTGTGCTGCACTGTGCTGCGCTGCGAAGCGCTGCGCTGCGCTGCGCTGGGCTGCGTTGCGCTGCTCTGCGCAGTGCTGTGCTGTACCTTGCTGTGCCATGCCGTGCCATGCTATGTGTGCTGCCACGCTGTGCTGTACTGTGCCTGCCGTGCTGCTGTGCCGTGCCATACCGTGCCCTGCCATGGTGTGGGGTGGCGCGGTGTGCCATGGCGTGGCGTGGCTTGGCATGTTGTGGCCTGGCGTGAC
>SZWC01001493.1:250056-266836 GCA_023375785.1 Penium margaritaceum
GGCCGCCTGCGTGCCCTTCCCTCTCGCTCCTCTAGTGCTGCAGCGTCCTCTGTTCAACCTTCGGAGACCTCGTCTGGACAGTCCCCAGCGCTGCCCACTGGTATGGACGCCCTGGGCCTAGCCACAGGAGTTGTGCATCCCAGCTCTGTTCTTGGGTACACACTGCTCACATCTGAGCACGAGCGTGCGCTCGAGGCCGCCATTCTTGGGAGCATTGCTGAGTGCAATGCAACGGTTGTCGCCCCGCCACAATCGCCTGACCCGACCACTGTTCGCCAGGCACGGGTAGCACCCGACTCCCAGCAGTGGGAAGCTGCCATGCGGGACGAGCTGAGAGCCCTCGATGACCACGCTGACGAGCTGGTCGATCTCCCACCAGGCCACAAGGCGATCGATGCCCGCTGGGTCTTCCGTCGTAAGTACAAGCCTAACGGTGAGCTCGACAAGTACAAGGCCCGACTCACAGCAAAGGGGTTTTCTCAAGTCCCCGGCGTGGACTTTGACGAGACTTTTGCTCCTGTCGGACGCTACACCACAGCTCGAGCTCTCCTGAGCCTTGTCGCACACCACGACTGGGAGCTCGAGCAGATGGATGTAAACAATGCCTTTCTGCACGGTCGGCTGGATGAGGAGATTTACATGGTGCAGCCTCCAGGGTTCTGTGACGGCACTAGTCGAGTTTGGAGACTGCGAAAGGCCCTCTATGGCCTCAAGCAGTCACCAAGGTGCTGGAACCAGGAGATTACCTCCACCCTGGAGAAAGGGGGGTATCGCCGGAGCACGGTGGATCCCTCCCTCTTTGTCACTCCACGGTCGGCGCCTTTTGCTGCCATCCTCGTGTACGTCGATGACCTGCTTATTGCGTCCCCGAGTCGCGAAGCTGTGTCAACTGTGAAGTCCCTGCTGCAGTCCACGTACAAAATGAAAGACCTGGGTCCAGCTCGCGTGTTTCTTGGCATGGAGCTTGAACGTGACCGTGCTCGTCGCGTTCTCCACGTTCACCAGGCCGCGTACGTCAGGAGCCTGGGGGAGCGCTTTGCCCCNGCAGAGGTTGTTGAAAACTCTGGACGTTTCAAAGCTGGGGGAGACAGTGGACGTGACTGACTACCTGCGAGTCATAGGGTCTCTCATGTACCTTGCCACCACCACCAGAGCAGACGTAGCCTTTGCTGTGAACTTCCTTGCGCAGTTCTCACAGTCGCCACGTGCTCGGCACATGGAAGCCGCACTACGTGTTGTGCGGTATGCGCTCTCCACTGCCCGCGTTGGTCTGTGTTATCGGGCGCAGCCGTCAGTGGTCGTTGATGGGTACACTGACAGTGATTGGGCGCATGACACGGATGCACGCAGTCGCACTGGCTATGTCTTCCTTTTTGGTGGGACTGCGATCTCCTGGAAGAGTGGCAAGCAAGGTTGTATTGCACGCAGCTCCAGTGAGGCAGAGTATGTTGCTCTTGGTGCTGGAACCTGTGATAGTGTCTGGTTGTGTCGTTTGTTGCAGCAAGTGCGTGTTCCCATTCGCTGCATCACCTTGCGTTGTGACAACCAAAGCACAAAGGCTATTGCTGAGCATGATGGCATGCACCACACTCGCACAAAGCATATCAATGTGGAGCATCATTTTGTGCATGAGCGTGTGGCTGCAGGCGATGTTCAGATTGTGTGGGTCGACACCCGACAGCAACGTGCAGACTTCCTCACAAAGGCACTTAGCAGCAATGTCTTCAAGGCAGCAATTCACGCTGTTGGTCTGTTGTGTCCTCGTGATCCTCCTGGTTGATCTGTTGTGCCAGTGCCCGTGTACAGTTTTGTGTCGTGTCACTTCTTGTGACGTCGGTGTAGTGCTTGTTGTACCATTGTGCAAGTCAGCCGTGGGTCATGGGGGAGTGTTGGGATTGTGTCAGTACCACACGGTGACCTCTGGCCTCGTTGCACACTCATCTCACTGACGCAGGTGACTAACTGGAGAGAGACAACTCTTGCTGGCTGCTAAACTGTGGTGGCATGATTTCACGGCAAGTCTCACAACCAGGCATCAGTACAAGTTTCACAGGACTCTGGCTGGCGTGCGTGTGTGCACACACATTTGCCTCGGGTTCACACACTCACCTGTTCTTTGACAGTTTTTCCCTCCACTGACCTACTTGACAGGTTGCAACTTTTAGTGGGTATTTTGGTTCGGTTCAGTGAACTCGGGTGAGAACGTGGGAGCTCTCTCCCACCCGACGGCTACCACTCCGGTGCGGGTTACCCGTCGTCTTCTGTTCGTTGTTGTTCACTCACTTCTAACTTCCACGCAAATCACCATTGTTGCTTGGTGTCTTCCTTGCATAGGCCCAGCTGCTACTTGCTTGTCTAGCGCAGCTGCTTACAATGTGCGATGTTTGCTCATGAGTTATGGAGCGAGTGCCGGCGAGCTCCCTCTCGCCGGCTGACGGGTGGACTCGGGTAGCGAGGTCCACCCCGTAGGCACACCTACCTACCCTCCCATGTTTCTAACACTAACTTCACGCACACGCCTCCATTCAACCTACCGTTTGTTCCAACCAGACCGCGTTGTCAGGAACTACGCAGGGGTGTAAGGGAAGGGGTGTTTGGTGTGTCTGTTTTGGTATCAGAGCAACACGAGCGAGATCTCGTTGCGTAGCCGAAGAGAAACACTGCGCGCTCTTGGGAGGGCCCGCTGAACAGCAGCCGCGTTGACTGCAGAGCTGAACAGCGCATGCGCGGAGCACAAGCAGCAGCAGCAGCGGCGCAAAGGCAGCAGCCGCAGTGGCGACTGCTCCCAGCAGCGACGGCAGCGGCTGTGCGATGCAACGGCAGGCGGCAGCGGCCGCCTGCGGATGCAGCAGCGAGCAGCAGCCGTAGTGACGGCCAAGCAGACACAGTGCCGGCTGCGACTATGCGGAGCAGCTGCTGCAGCTTCCGTGTTGTGCCGTAGCAAGGAGCAGCAGCAATCAGCGACTGCGGCATTGGGCATAGTCGCAGCGGCAGTTGCGCAGCCGCACCAACTGCTGCAGCCGCGCGTAGCAGCAGCCGTAGCAGGTGTGGCGTGCAACACTGAGTAGCAGCAGTAGCCGGCGGCTGCTACATTGCTTAGTAGCCGTAGCAACGGCAGCTGAAGCACCAGCCCTTGGTCCGTTCCTGTGGTGACGACGGCGTCACGCAGCAGCAGTAGCAGCAGCAGCAGCAGCAGCCGCAGAAGCAGCAGCAGCAGCACCATTGACAGCGGCAGCAGCGACATCGATTTGCCGTCAGACCTGGTTTGGTATTCCCCTCTCCCTGCTGGCTGGGCTCCCCTCTAATCCTGGGCTGGGTGGGGTTGGTTCAGGTACACCCTTTGGACAGCTCAGGCCCCTTCCAGATTTCCCACTCCCACTGGGGCGGGGGAAACTCTGCCGAAAATTCTCAGCAACGTGGGAGGGTCCCAATGGTGATTTTTAGGCTGAAAAAGGCCTCTGCCAGATTTCCCACGCCCACTGGGGCAGGGGAAATGCTGTAGAAAAGTTTTCGGTAGCATGGGGGGCTCCATTGGCGATTTCCAGGCTGAAAAAGGCCTCGGCACTGAATTCACGCCCACTGGGGCGGGGTAAACGCTGCCGAAGTTTTTCGGCAGTGGCTCCCACCCAACGACAGTGCCAGCGGCAGCATCATATGCTTGCGACACTCCATTTTTCGGCATGCCCAAGGACCCGCCTGTCACAGTTGGCCGCACCAGCTCCACTACGGATGCTGGTGTTGCCGCCTCCGGCGTGATAGGCGACACACCGAGCACGAAGTGGGACGAATCCCCGTCTAGCCCAAGCGCACTGGCACGTGGTTTGCGCGAGCTACGAGAGCAGCAGGCTCAGCAGGTTGAACAGACGTCCAAGCAGATGGCAGATCTGTTCAAGCTCTTTCGGGATGCAATTCCGCAACAGCTGCAGCCACAACAGCAGTAGCAACAGCAGCCGCGACAGCAGCAGCCATAGCAGCAGTAGCAACAGCCGCAACAGCAGCAGCAAGAACAGGTTCGTCAGCAGAAGCTCCTCCGCGATGCCGTGCGCAAGGGCAAAATGACGGTCGAGAGTGCGGTTGCAGCCGACGTTGACGCGGCGCTGGGAGCATTCGATGCTGAGCCGTTGGACAATCTTCTTGAGTCGGACTCCGACGCTAGTGACGAGGAAGGCATGCTACGCCTGCGCCTCGCACAGCTAAAATAGCGGCTTCAGACCCGCTCAGCGTGCAAAATTGCACCGAGCAATGCAGCAGGTCCTAGCAACACGCTCAGGACCACAGACCTGGCCTCTTTTGAGGATGAGATGCTCCGCCTGAGCTTGGGACTACGCGAAGACCCCTTGTCCCCGTCGCTCGAGCAAGCTGTCCCAACAGCTCTGCCAACGTCGAAGCCTCCAAAGCGGTTTGAGACAGATCCTCCCACCTACCGGTGGGAGGATGCAAAGACCTTCGACAACTTCAGCCTACAGAGTCTTCAGGAAATGGCTGACATAGGCTTGCTGCTGTCGTGGGTCACCAAGCACTTCCTCCACCCAAGAGTGGGAGCAGCAAATGACGCCCGCCATGATGCAACAGCTGCGGCCGTCACCGCAAGCCAGGTTGCATGCACCATTCCCCCCATCTCCCGTCATTCGTTGCAGCCGACAGTGACAACTGCAGCCGCAACCGGTACAGTTGCGGAAATTCAGGGGAGGAAGGGACGGAACAACAGGCGGGGTGGCAAGGATGGCAAGGGACCGGATACTCCAAAGCCGACCCAGGGGCGACAGTGGGAGTGCTACAGCTGTGGAGGAGCACAACGCTACACGTAGTGCAAGCTCCCCAAGAACTGGACAAAGATTGCGCAAGGGCTACAAAAGGCGTTCGAGCAGCGTGAACGAGCTTCTGCGCATTCTATTGTAGCGACTGATACGCCACCCACATCAGCCGCGGATGTCCCCACAGACGACGCCGACGACCTATCACCTTTGGAGTAGTAGCTCACGATGCAGGCTCGCGACATCGCTGAACTCCGCCAGCTCTTGCGACTCACCACTCAGGGAGGTGCGAGTGCATTGAGTGAGCCGAGAGGTCTCTCTGTTTGGTCTGTAGAGTCTGTGCCGTGCTGTCGGGATGGGGACGGTGGT
This sequence comes from Penium margaritaceum, assembly GCA_023375785.1. Classification (NCBI taxonomy): domain Eukaryota; kingdom Viridiplantae; phylum Streptophyta; class Zygnematophyceae; order Desmidiales; family Peniaceae; genus Penium; species Penium margaritaceum. The sequence goes on from SZWC01001493.1 coordinate 255,180, forward strand.
GCATAGTGCGCTATTGAGTCTGGGGAATTTTTTTGTCGGACGTGATAGTGATGGTCTGTCCGTTGTCTTCGCCGCTATGTGCATGGGTCATGACGACCTGTCGTGGCTTGATGAGTCGCAAGCACGTGTCGCCATCGCAGCTAATAAGTCCTCCGCTGAGCAACACTTGCCCACTGCTTGTACTGTCGGCAGCTGTTCTGACACCTCGCCAGAGCGTGTGACGGATGCCACCTGGATCCTAGATTCCGGTGCCACTCATCACATGACCTGTCGCCGCTGTGACTTTGTTGTGCTTGGTTCTGTTGGCTCTGTGCGGTCTGTGCGGACGGCTGTTGGGCATGAGGTGCCTGTCCATGGTGAGGGTGTGGTGCAAGTCCATGGGCCGTCAGGGCCGTTTTACATCTCCAACGTGCTGTATGTGCCTGATCTAGAACTGAGCCTACTGTCTGCACGTGCCTGCACGCAAATGGGTCTTAGTGTCGCGTTCACTGGTGAGGATGCAACGGTCTCGGTTGGCGCCACCGCTGAAGTAGTGCTACGTGGCAAGGCGGTTGGCGACTTGTACCATGTCTCTGACTGTCCCACGTCCTTCCCCACCTCCACTACTGCTGCACGAGTGTTTGTGACAAGAACGCTATCTCCTGAGCACCAACGCCTACTGCATAGACGCCTGTTTCATGTCCACCTCGATGTATTCGATCGTATGATTTGCACAAACCCGACACTCGGTCTTGATGCCGCGTCCTTTGAGGCGCCGCCTAAGACCGACTGCCTACAATGTGCTCAGGGTAACATACATCGTGCCATGTACCCTCTCTCTGAATCACGGGCTCCAAAACCCCTCGAGTTAGTTCACTCTGATCTCCTGGGAGCCCTTCCCGTGAAGTTCCAGGAGGACAGAGGTCGGTACGTCTTGACAATTACGGACGACTTCACGCGCATGCGCTGTATTTTCAATCTGCGCCTGAAAAGTGACGTTGCATTCCCTGTGCGTACGTGGCTTGTTATGGCCGAACGCCAGTGCGGCCATCGTCTCCAGAACGTTTGCTCTGATCGAGGTGGTGAGTTCATGGGAGACCTGGACTGGTGCTTTGCCGAAGTGGGTGTGTTTCACTACCTCTCCGCCCCCGCCACGCCCCAGCAGAATGGCGTGTCTGAGCGCTGGAACCGCACCATGGAAGATGCGGTTTGCTCTATGCGGGTGGACAGTGGCATGCCGGAAGCTTCCGCTTTCGAGGGCATGGCCTACATGACATGGGTCTGGAACCGGATCCCTCACGGTCCCCTCCCCAATACACACACCCCGTACCAACTCTCCTACGGGCGTCGTGCCGACCTCTGGCTTGCGTGTGTCTGGGGATCTTTTGCCTGTGTTTGGTTTACGCCAGAACAACAGGGGTCCAAGTTCTCCCCCCGCGATCGGATCTGCGTGTTTCTGGGCATGGCTTCACGCTCCAAGGCATGGCGCTTTTGGGACCCTAGTTGGCGGCGCATTGTCGAGTCTCGAGACGCGCTTTTCTTTGAGCGCCTCTCTTTTCGTGATCTGCCCATTGGTGGGACCCCGCAGTCACTTTCCCCTAGCTGTGGTGCGGTACCTCGTGCATGGGGGGTTGGGTTGACCGATGCCGCTGCCCCGGTCACTCTCGGCGCTACTGGTCTGTCCCACCCGCCAGCTGGCTCGCCTGTGGTGTCCATCTCACCTGTGCTGTCCACACTGCCTCTCCCGCCTTTGTCTCTTGTGTCGTCAGTCCCTCCTCCCTCAGCGACGCCTGCGTCACCTACTGAATCCTTCATGCCGTCCGCATCATCCACACCTGCGTCACCAGCAATGGCCCCTCCGTCGTCTGTGTCTTTACGACTTGTGTTGCCAGTGCGGCCGGTCGACTCACCGGTGTCGTCACCCTCCTCAGTCTCCCCAGTCGACACACCGGTACCGCCTGACACGTCACAAGTCTTGTTGGTGCCTGATGCGTGTCCGCCCCATGTTCCAAATGTATCGTCTCCAGAGCCCTATAGACGAGGTGAGGGTTGGCGCCTTCGCCCACTTCCTACTCGTAGTGTACAGAGTGGAGACCCCGGCACCAGGACCCTAGGCCTCTGCGTGTAGGGACTCACTGAAGTTCACCCTGGCTCTGATACATGCCTCGCGCTCCTTGCTCACGAGCGACGACTTGCAGTCAACTCCGCAGAATCCACCGTCACTGTTTGCCCTCCGTCTGTGGCCTATGCCTTGGCCACACAAAGTGGAGACACTGTGGCCCCAGACCCCAGTGTGGTGGGAGTGGCACCAGATCCCAGCACACTGCGTCAGGCCCTAGCCGGTCCCGATGCGGCCCTCTGGCGCACAGCGTGCGAGGCTGAGCTGGCAGCCATCGATGAACATGGGGTCTACGACCTTGTTGACTTGCCGTGCGGACGAAAGGCTGTTTAGGCCAAGTGGGTCTTGCGGAAGAAGCTTAAGCCAGATAACACGGTCGAGCGCTAAAAAGTGCGACTGGCTGCAAAAGGATTCTGTCAGGTGGAGGGGATTGACTTCACTGACACTTTCACACCAGTTGGACGCACGACCACGGCCTTAGGCCTGCTGTCCCAGGTAGCACAACACGACTGGGAACTCCACCAGATGGATGTCAACAACGCATTTCTGCATGGGAGGCTGGACGAAGAGATCTACATGGCCCAGCCCCCAGGGTTCGAGGATAACAATGGCCGGGTGTGGCTGCTGCGGAAGGCATTGAATGGCCTGAAGCAATCACCTAGGTGCTGCAACAAAGAGATCACCGGCATACTCCTACAAGCTGGCTACGCCCAGAGCATGGCAGACCCATCGCTCTTTGTCTCCGAGACTCCTGCGCTACTCACGGCCATACTGGTCTACGTTGACGACCTTCTAATCGCTACGCCGGATCTGAAGGCTGACAAAGCAGCTAAGGGAGTGCTGCAGTCGACATACAAAATAAAAGACGTGGGAGAGGCTGCGGTGTTTTTGGGCATGCAGATTGTGCTTGATCGTGCTCGGCGAACGCTTCGTGTCCATCAGGAGAGGTACGCCCTCACTCTAGGGGAGCGTTTCGTCGAGCTACTTAGCAGCGTACGAACGGCGTCGACCCCAATCACCCCTGACGGTCAGGACACCCTGAAGGTCACCGATCCAGCAGACCCGGGGGAGCTAGTCGACGTGACCCAGTACTTGCGAGTCATTGGCTCGCTCATGTACCTGGCCACGACAACACGGCCGGGCATAGCCTTCACTGTCAACATGCTCGCGCAGTTCTCACAGGCACCACGCAGGCGGGTCTTGGATGCTGCCCACCGGTGCGTTCCGTATGTTGTGTCTACTGCTCGGATCGGCCTTCACTACCGTGGGCAGGCCTCTGTGGTTCTCGACGGGTACACAGACAGTGACTGGGTATGGAGCCCAGACGGCAAGAGTCGCATTGGCTACATCTTCCTCATTGGAGGAACTGCCGTCTCGTGGCGCAGCGGCAAGCAGGGCTGCATCGCTCGCAGCACCGTCGAAGGAGAGTATGTAGCTTTGGGTGCTGGCGCGACCGAGAGTGTGTGGTTAGTGCGTCTAATGCATGAACTGCGTCAGTCCATGCCCCCCGTTGTGCTTCGATGTGACAACGAAAGCGCAAAGGCCATCACGGAGAACTCCGGTGTGTTTCATGCACGCACGAAGCACATCAATTTCGAGTATCATTGCATCCGAGAACTGGTGGATTGAGGTGAGATTCAGGTCGTGTGGGTCGGCACTGTCTCACAACGGAATTTTCCAACAAAGGCCATCAGCCGTACGAAATTTCTTGCGGCGGTATGTTCTATGGGATTGCACCCTGCCTGTGCTGTGGATTCACCTCTGCTCTTGAGCTGTGTCTGTTGCCATTCACCATCGTTGTGCTCGTGTTGTTGCTTGCATCAGTTCTATTGCGTCGATGGCTCTGTTTGCCGTGTGGTCATGGGGGAGTGATATTGTACATACAGTTTACTGTGACCTCTCGGCTCACGTCCATTGCCTTGGAGATTCCTGATGAGGCGGAGAGCACGGAAGACTGGGGGAGCAGACGCAAGTCCGACAGTTGCTGAGTAGCTATAACTAGCCACCGGATACACGCTCTTCTTTGCTACACGTCCTTGCTCCACTCTGGGAGTGTTCACGTCTTGTGTCAAAACAATCCAGTCTCATGCTTGGTTGTGTGTGAACTGTAGTGACTCAGTGACCTGGTTTAGTCCTGCTTGTGAACGGTGGTTAGTTTAGACAAGCATAGTGTAGGCCTAAACTCAGGTTCTGGGTTTGCGTGTCATGTGCGATGTTTGCTCGTGAGGTATGGAGCGAGTGCCGGCGAGCTCCCTCTCGCCGGCTGACGGGTGGACTCGGGTAGAGAGGTCCACCCTGTAGGCATACGTACCTACCCTCCCACGTTTCTAACACTAACTTGACGCACACACCTCCATTCAACCTACCGTTTGTTCCAACCAGACCGCGTTGTCAGGAACTACGCAGGGGTGTAAGGGAAAGGGGTGTTTGGTGTGTCTGTTGTGTGTGAATCAACCTGGATTGGTTCAAATACACAGATTATTGAGACAAACTAATCTTTGCGGTGAACAAGGAGGAATTTGTCTTCATGGTTGTATGGTACCAGTTCTCATAACATAGTGGATCAAAGTTTGTCAAGAAAGTTTGGCATATATGTGGAAGTTCATTGGCCACTCACAGCTCTATGCCCTCTTGTCGCCCACACTCTGCACACATATGTACACATTGAATGACAATGGCCTTCCCCGGAGGGACGTCATGCGGGCCCACTTTGACTGGAGCCTCTGGTGTCATGAAGCTGCTGCTGGACCAAGGAGTTTCCGCTGGCGCACACATGGCCATTGCATGATTTTCTATAATTCTGTGATGCGGTAGATCCTAGAAATGAAATTATCAGGAAGTTTCCTAGTACGCTTGCCACTGACTGGGCGTCTGCGTTTAGTCAGCTGGTGGCGTCAACACAGGTCAGGCGCGAAACGGCAAGGGTTTGGCTAGGCGACACAAGTAGAGTATCAAATGTGCTTCCATAAACAAAACACATGTAGAGAGAGATGACAACTCATAAGAACACAACATAAAATACTTGCTAAGGCTCATGGCGAGTGACACACGCGCAGTGTCAGTTTGTCCTAAAACTGGCCCAAAACCACTATTTTGACCATAAACCTGCACACAGGTATCCAAATGCACCACTGTCTGAGCCCAGAGATGCAGAATCTTGAGCCGGACGCTACAACTGGTCACACGCACAAGTCCGGCATTGATCGGTGGACAGACAATGCAAAACATGTAAATCTGGCTCGAGAGCCAGTCCACGGAGAAAACTCTAGCGTCTGCAAAAAATCCAGAAAGGACCCCGACAAGCACCGGGGATGTCGTGGCTACTATCTAGCAGCTGTTAGTGCACGGAGCTACCACTCGTCGGTGCCCTGGCGCCAGCTGCGTCTGCATCATGGATCATGTTGTCGTGCTCTTCAATAAGACTGCTCCGTACCACCACTACTGGATATACGGATAATCACTGCGTCGTCGCTCGTGACGGGTGGAAGCCACACAAACCAACACTCCCCCTGGCTGACACAGCCGTCACCACAATGACGAATGAGGGGCTATACTCACTGTCTGTCGTAAACACCAACCACAATACAAGGCCTCCTCGTGACAATGTTGTAACTCACCAAGTGCCCGGGTCTCGACCGTGCAATACATAACCCATACACCCACGTGCCAAACATCACAGAAGAGGTACAAAGCAACAAGGACTCCTCATGACCTTCAGAACATGTCTCCGGGGTGCGGGTCTCAACCACACCTGCTCGCATGCATGTAAAATACATACCACATGGAGGCAATGGGTCTCCACGTCACACCGGTGCAAGTCACCAGGTGCGTGGGTTTCGACTAGCATAACCTCAATCAGAGGTTCGTGTCAGACACAAACAAACCACGCTGCCCTCAGAAGGGTGTCTGGCCAAAGCCCACACACCAACACCTCCCTTGGGCAGCAGAGGCTCGCTCCCCCATGGCCACACACCCATGCAAGACAATAGTAAGGGTGACAATGATGCTGGTTGGATGTGCTTGTACATAGCCTCACCCCGGAGCATCGTCATCGCTGTCTTCGTCGTCGTCATCGCTATCGTAGTCGTCACTGCTGTCGTCACCTACTACAATGACTGGTGCAGCGCTGAGGACCTCCTCCAACTCCATCACCTGCTGTATGCCTGTGAGCTGCTGAGCTGCACATCGCCACGTAGACTCTGTAGCGTTGAGACACGTGTACAGCTCATCAAGCTCTGCCCTGGCTGTCAGCCTGGCTGCTGCATCTGCAACATGTAGGCGGTCAGTCGCGGAACGAACCTGATGGTGGACCTCGATCGCATGCGCGTCGGCTCAAGCCACGACCTCCTGCAGCCTCGCCGCCTCATTGCGTAGGTCAGCTGTGAAATCGTCTCTTGCCTCACCGCCAGCTGCTGGTAGGGCGTCGACACCAGACAACGTTCGGCATCTGTAGCATCTACATCTGGAAGAGGTACCATTGTAGAGGCACCGGCTGCTGCTGACACACCTCTCACTCGGCCGTTGACTATTGGTCGGACGTCGGCATCCTTCAGTGAATCTGCCTCTGCTGCATTGTTGCCGTCATCGGGAGCCCGTACAGTGTCCCGGGAATCCTCCCGACCTTTGGTGCGCAACCAATCGTCCGCCTGCCGCTGAACGTCCGCCCGTCCCCGATGTGCATTGTGTAGAGACCTCTCAGCTGCCTGGAGACGTGTGTTCACATCCTCCATGCAGTCCTCGGCAGCCTGTTGTGCTGGAACATCCGTAGTGTAACAACGGTGCTGCCTCTCGGCGCTCGGCCATGAGACCTTGCACGTGCACCTCCGCTCGAGCTACTGCTACCTCCTACTCGTCGACCGCGGACTACAGGCGCTCGGGTATGGGGACTGTAGCTTGGACATGTGTAGCTGTGTCGTTGGCTGGAAACATCATGGTGTCAGCGATGCCGACAGGGAAAACATGAGCCAGAGGTCCGTAGCTTGCTTTGCATCCTCCACAGAAGCTGCACCTGTAGGATGACTGCTGCAGGCTCAACAGATGCCACGGACACAACCGCCACTCGGCTGTCAGAAGTGTCTACCATGGTGACGGGTGCTCCTGCACAGGTCGCCGCTGCTGAGGCATTCACTTATACAGCCTCCTCCAACTCGTGGCGCAAGTCTGACCACCTCCACACTACACCATGGAACGTCCACTCAGCAGCCTCGAGGCGCGTGTACACATTCTTGACGTCCAGTGCTGCTACCCAATGACTCGTGGCATCTGTAGTGCTCCAACGTGTGCTCGCTGCATGTAGCTCAAGCGTGAGGTCCTGTAGGTGCCTGTCCGCACGTGCCACTGCATCCTCCTGGTCGTGAAGCGCAGAGAGTAATCGCTCGAGAGCAGGGCCCACTCGGTTGCTAGTGCATCAGCTTCTGCTCGAGCTACTTCCTTTGCGACGGCTTTGCCTTCACATATAGCTACCGCAATGGCTGATGCTGTGGCCGAGGGAGGGTCTACCCCTGCGGAGGCCATACCGGCTGATACAGGAGCGACGACCATCGTGGTGTCTGCATCAACAAGGGCATCCACTACTGGCGTCACGTGAGTATCAATGACTGCAACTGCTGCTACTGTCATGACGTCAATGGCTGCCGACACACCCATTGCCTGGACGCCTGCTCCACTTGTGTCGGATGTCACTGCCACTGCTACTAGTGCCCCATCCACTGCTGCTGCCACACCTACCTCTGTGGTCGTGGTCTCTTGCTACGTCATCTGTAGTCTCCATCTCCATCTCCATCTCCATCTCTATGTCTCCCTCCATCTCCGCGTCGGACCACTCGTCCGTCTGTGACTCCACGTCGGACCACTCCTCGGATGTCTTGTCCTCATTGAGAGCGCCGTAACCTGAAGCACCGTTTGTCGCATCCCTCCTGCACTCTCCAGTGGTCTGCGGTGGATACTCCATCCCCCTCTCGACCGACGCACTGGTAGAAGTTGCGAAGAGATGCCGCACCAACCCTACGACTGGGAGGAGAGAGTCAACTCCGTGGTGACATCTGCCCCTACTGCGACTGCAGCTGCCTCCTAGGCACGTCTTGCCAAATGTGCTGTCCGCTGCCTTGCGTGTCGAGTGCGAGCGTGACAACGCCGAGTTGAAGGGACTACCACAGAAGTGGAGGGATCAACGGTCGAGATGACTCCAACTGACTCCAACACAGCGGAGGGCGGCAGATGTGGAGCCAAGGTCGAGAGGTGTGGCATCATCAGGTGATGAAATTGACGGAAGTGGGGATGGCATCAAGATGTAGTTGTCTGCAGCGGCATGGTTGCAACGGCCCGCTCAGAGACCACGTGGTCTGTGGGCTGTTGCACCATGCGCTTCAGACCCTGGATCTCGGCATACAACACCGCCATAGCTCCAATGAGGGGTGCCACTGTGTCGGCCGACGTCTCTGAGTCGGATGGGTAAGAAGAAGGGTGGTACCGTATCCAGGGCATACACCACCCGACAGGACGCTAGCGACACTGGCACAAACCATGGTACCGATCACCATAGAAGTAACAAGCATAGCTGTTAGACGCCTGAGGCGTTTGCCATGGCTGCAACTGCCAGTGTGGAAGTGACGTCTACCACGCATGCAGTGCCGGTGCCAACCACGGCGCCGGCTGAGCTCTCTGCCATGCTAGTCTTCTCATCTCCGGAGCTTGGCGTGGATGAGTGCACAGGGTATTTGCTCCCGCTGGCACAAGGCCATAGGGGGAGGTGTGCGATTGAAGCATAGTCTCTCAGACGTGCTATAACGTTGTCACGAGTATGGCCACCACCATGCCAGGGGTGCATTGCTGTGCGATTGCTACGCAATTGCTATGCTGCTATCGCGCGGCTAGCGTAATCTGCAACCTCAAGTTGCCTTTGGTGCTGTTGCTATTGTCACTACTGCCTACGGCCACTGTGAACGCCAATGGCAGTGGTCCCCGCCACACTTCTTGCAGCTGGTAACGCTGCTGGTGGTGCCGCTGCGACTACGGCTGCTAATAGTGTACCTGTTATTGTCACCAACTGACAGATATGACCTTCGGCCACCCCCCCTTTTTTTTCTTTTTTCTTTTGGTGACATCTCCTCGGATGCCCCGTTTGGGGTTATTGTGGGGAACCCCATTCGAGGACCCCCTTCCTTGTTTTTTCTTTTGTTTGGTCTTGCTCGACTCCTCGAGCAAGCTCGTCAAGCTCGCTTGCTCGAGGAGCTCGCTCGTCAAGCGAGCTTGCTCTGGGAGCTTGCCCGCGGGCGAGCTCAACAGCCCCCCCGCACCCTCACGGGCAAGCTGTTGCAGGAGGAAGCTGCAGGGGAGCTTCCTGCTACTGCCACGACGGCTGCTGCCCCTGCTCCTGTGCGTGCTGCTACTGCCACCCCTGCAGCGCACGCAATAATGGAGAACTATAGTTCGTGCTGTGGCTTCTACCATCAACTGCCACTGCTACCATCAGCTGTTGCTGCTGTCGATAGCTGCTGCTGCTACAGCTGCCCACTATCGGTATGATGTTGTTCGCCGCCGCCGCTATGGCAACTGCCCGCCGTCGTCGCCGCTATTGTTGCTGTTGCTCACCGCCGTTGCTAAAGCTGCTCACTGCTGCTACTGCTGATTTGGATATTGCCTAGCACTGCTGCTGTTGCAGCTACCCGTTGCGAGTACTGCTTCTGCGGATGCTAACCGCCGCTATTGGTGCAGCAGCTGCTCGCTACGGGCGTGGCTGCTGTCGGCCTCCACCGCTGCTGCTATAGTTTCTCACCGCCGACACACCTGCAGCTGCTCGCAGCCGCCACTGCTGCTGCAGCTGCTGCTTAGGCTGCTTTCCTCCGCCGTTGCTGCTGCAACTGCTCGCCATTGTAGCAGCTGCGGTGGGTGCTAATGTGGCTACTGCCCTACGCCGTTATGGCTGCAGCTGCTCTTGCAGCTTCTACTACTACGGCTGCTGCCCATAGCCGCTATTGTTGCAGGTGCCTCCCACCGCTGATGCTGTTATGGTTGTTGTTGCTGCAGCTGCTGTTGCTATGGGCTGCCGCCACTGTCTCCGCTGCCTCTACCGCTCCGTTGTAATGTAGTCGTGGTGGGTCCTTCCAAGATCTGCTGCTACTGCTGCTATGGGTGGCTGCCACTGCTGCCACTCACTACTTCTGTTGTTGCTGCTGCTGCGTCTCTGCTACACAACATAACAAGCTGTGGCTCGTTTGCTCTGATACCAAAATGTGATTACAAGGAAGCTTCCTAGTTCAATTGCCACTGATTGGGCGTCTGCGCTCAGTCAGCTCGCGACGTCAACATAGGTCGGACGCAAAACAACAAGGGTTTGGCTAAGCGACACAAGCAGAGTGTCAAATGTGCTTCCATAAATTAAACGCATGCAGAGAGAGATGACAACTGACAAGAACACAACAGAAAGACCTGGTGTGGCCCATGGCAAGTGACGCACGTGCAGTGTGAGTTTGTCCTGAAACTGGCCCAAAACCACTATTTTGGCCATAAACCTGCGCACAGGTATCCAAACGCACCACCGTCTGAGCCTAGAGATGTAGAATCTTGAGCCGGACACACAAGTCCGGCATTGATCGGTGGAAAGACAATGCAAAGCATGAAAATCAAGCTCGGGAGCCAGTCCACCAAGAAAACTCTAGTGTCTGCAGAAAATCTGGAAAGGACCCCGGCAAGCACCTGTGATGTCGTGGCAGCTGTCTGGCAAATGCTAGTGCACGGAGCCACCACTCGTCGGTGCCCTGGCGCCAGGTGCGTCTGCATCATGGATCATGTCGTCGTGCTCTCCAATAACACTGCTCCGTACCACCAGTACTGGATACATGGATAATCACCGCGTCGCCGCTCATGACGGTGGAAGCCACAGAAACCAACAGCTAGGGTTTGTACATTCTCGCCGTCGTTACCTGCATCATACTTTCTTGCCTTTTGAGTGTTTTGGGAGAGCTGCATATTTCCTGGGTGCTGATCCTTAGGGGGCCACCGTGCCGGTCTGGACCGTGCACTGGTAAGTAGCCACCCCTGGTTTAATGTGAGTGGTCGGGCTTGACCCCCACGTGGTGGCACTTGCTCACCTGAGCGTGTTGCTCAGCGTGAGTGCATGCTCACCGGTGGTTAGCTCGCTCGCTCCCCTTACTCTAACTTTCTTGGTGTATCGTGAGTTCTAAGGCAAGCTTTTACCGCATCCATGGCGTGCCTCATGCTCTCTCATGCTCACCTGCCTTGTCACACACCATTCACCAAGGAAACTGTCAGGTAATTTTTGCTATCAGAGCCGTGAGGGTCACCCCTTGCAGCTCGTGCGAGAAACATGCCAGAAAATAGTTTAATGTTTCAATTTTGATTACATTTCAACATGTTTATAGCATGTTGTATAGAAATGAACTTAGATTTTGGTGCTTTTGACCAACTTTCTCATAGAAGCATATGTATCCTACTCTCTCTCTCTCTCTCTCTCTCTCTCTCTCTCTCTCTCTCTCTCTCTCTCTCTCTCTCTCTCTCTCTCTCTCTCCCTCTCTCTCTCTCTCTCTCTCTCTCTCTCTCT
>SZWC01001494.1:8678-26421 GCA_023375785.1 Penium margaritaceum
GGGCTTGCGAAGTGGGAGGTGGGCGATCGTCCCGGATATCCCGCCTGCTGCTCCGGCCTTCCCTCCCCATCTCCCCCGGGTTGCAGCGGCAGCGGCAGAGGCAGCAGCAGAGCCTCGGGTTGTGGCAGCAAGGGGAAGAGCGCGGCGGACAGAAGCAGCAGCAGAAGCAGCAAGAGCAGCAACGCGCAAGCAGGCAAGAATGCCCTCTGGCGCCAAGTGCTGGAATTACTTGAGCTGCTGGTGCTGGTGCCGCTGCCGCCGCCGCCGCTGCTGGTAAAAGTTGAAGCAGCGATAGTCGCAGCGCTCGAGAAGGATGCCACCAGATCGGCGATGAGGCTGCTGGAAAGCGGCATGGCGTGGCGTTGGGAGGTGCGGCGTGAGGAGGCGTGACATGGCGTGACGTGGCGTCGCTTCGCGTGCCTCGTCGAGACGAACAGTCAACCTAGCGTTGAACAACCACGACGTTTGGGGACGACAAAATTAGTGAGGAGGAAATATCACTGACAAACCTTGATTTTTCGAGAAACGTTTCAAAATAACAGGAACGCCTTCAAATCGCCACAAATTCATACATCTTCCCCAAACCCATCCGATTCCTGACCCAACGGAGGCCTTCAAGTGGTTAAAATGTTCTCAGATACAGGCCAACGTGAGAAAATATACAATTATTTTGAAACCGAAGCAATTTTGGACGTTTGCTCTTGCAGATATGTCATATTCTTGGTTTATGCTGAATCCTCCCATGTTACAATACCGTACTTACCCCTAAATTCGCACATCAATTAATTGACTAGAATATCGAGCCCGGGCACAAATTACTCCTGTCTGGGTCGCCAACGGTCGAAAATTCACCCAAACTCGAATTTCATTTTTTCCCGGACGAGGTCGACTCCGGGCGTCGACTTGTCTCGTTCGACATTGCCGCCAACATGCGAAAATTAAACTGAACGAGTGACCAAACACTCAGTGACATTGTGTTCTTTTGCCGAAGTGTGGTGCCGACCTGAACATTCTGAATTTACATGTTCATCTTCCATTCGGAGACTGTTCGAGAATGGCTTGAAATTGAACCCGGATTTGTTGAAATAAGGAAAACTGGAAATCCTCCATGAAACCCCATGCGAATTTAGGAGGTAATCCGGTAATATGATTGCTTTGAACGGAGATTTTTTCCATGGTCCAAATTAATTATATCAAATTTTAAAATCCATTTGACCATGTTTGGATGATATTCTGACATCAACCAAACTTAAAGAGACCAAAGAAATTATCTTCTTCATAAAAAAACTACGGCCCTTCAATTCATGTGGTTTGGATGACCTACGAGGCGAGACATTCACGTCAAGTCAACATGTGCTACTGATGTAGCGGCAGATAAATCTGATATGAATCACTGGCCCTCAAATATATAAAAAGAAAATATTTGGAATGATAACTTATCACACCCATGTGTCTCCACTGTCTCTCCGCATCATGGTGAGCTGTCGGGTCAATACTTTAGAAAACATAACCCTTCAATTAACTACCAAAGCCGATCTACGAGCATCAAAATCACATTGTGCAGCCTTGTACAATGGAAACAAATAATGTGATGCATTACCTATCTCCGTCCGTGTGTAAACAAAGTGACAAAAGCATTGTCAATGATCATGCCTCTCTAGTGAATCTACTCTTGATCCAAACGGGTCAACATTGGAACACTTCACGTAACATACATTCTAACGAAGATTCCCTTCAATAGATACAAAGATATTCACGTGGAACCTGGTTCACATCAAAGGGGCTGAACAAATGTCAAAAATATTCCTTCATCTTGCCAATGAGAAACATCTTCCTGAGGTTTTAGATCCCCTTTTTAATCAAATTATTGACATCAATATTTCATGTTTTATTATTTGAATACCTAAACTCTTTTATCTCTTTAACTTCTCATAAACAGGCATCACGAATTGCATAACTTGACTAAGTCCATGTTAACTCTTGATTTCCCTTCATTGAATGTTGAAACTACATACTCTCGATTAAGTGACACAAATCTGAATTATTAATGTAGTTGCAAAACAATTTTTAACATGAATTACCTCAAGTTATACTTCCTTTGAATAAACTTTGTGGAATTTAATACATTTTCTCATCACAATTACAATGGCTTGAATATGTGTTAACGCATTTTTGCCTTTACTATGGTGTTTCTAAATGAAATACATACATATGTTTCCCCCCAGAACAATCGCAATTGATTACCTTATAATGGTTAAAAATTAAGATAACTATTTCTATACACTATTACTCATCTAAGGAAAACGATGAAGGAATACATTAAAATGGAGAAAACAAAATTCCATCTCTATCCATGATGCTTACTTTGAAAACAATCCAATGAAGATTTACCAAATTGTTGCTTGTGGGTGGGTAAGTGAGGAAACTTGAACGCTGGTTGGCCTTGACACCTCAGCCTATGGGAAAAATCCAAGTCGGCACCAAAGCGACACCCACAAGACAAGTCATTGTAAGAAGATAAAAGCTTAAAATATGATTTCCTACTCCATTGATGTCATCAAATGGACCTAGATGCTCCCATTCTCTTCCATTATACCTGAGAAACAACCAATTGATGAAAGGGTTATTCAAGACCACAAACACCAAAATTGCCCCAAATTCCATGTTTGGTTACATACCAAGTTCCACTTTCATGCTCGGCTTCCCAAGGAGTAGCGACGTAGTTGTTTCCACCAACCTTACTTCGCAAAAGGAAAGAGGTTTACTTGTAAAAAAACCAAGGAGGTTAGTTTTCAAAATGTGAATTAAGATGATGCTTGTCCAAAAGAGAAACTATGAAAGATGCCATGCAACTACATGATTCATCCAAATGTATGTATCCATTTTACATGCTCAACTTGCAGTGTGATTTAAAATCTACTTAGAATATAGGCTTTGTCATGTGACTGCTTAAAGACCCAATCAACATTGTATGTCACATGTTCTTACATAGGATGGGAACTACGAAACTTTTCGGATGTATGAGGTACTAACCACAAAATTCTCCCTTCACATGTATTTACGATGATGTGATAAAGGATGATAGTTTTATTCGACACCATGGAAACACTGACAGCAAGAAACGAAAGCCTTCTATCTGTACATCAGAAGGGCAAATACATACCATGAGATGACATGTGGTTTGGGACTTTCACCATGTGGAGATAACCGTGGGTAAGGTGATGTGCTCAAAAATGAAATTCAATTTTATAAGAATACAAAGATATAATGTTTAGTTTATGAGTAAAAAAATGTCACACGGGTAAAAGTTATGCGTATTGTGGGACCTAAAAATTCATTTTAATTGTCGCTAAAAAAATGGATAGGAAAATCTCACATGAATTTGTTTAGTTGTAGTTGGGCACGAGTAACTTCAGTTACATGGACACATCACAAGGCTGATTGGGTGCGTGAAACGTGTGATCATGATGTATGGTTATTCAAGGAAGGTGATTGAACTCAGGTCAATTGATTTCTCACATTTCTCCAATTTCCAGTTTCTAGAAGATCATCCCATACTTCCAAGATTGAATGGAGTGAAGACCGCTTTAGCCCGATTTGTGCATGCATGCATGAAGTGATGACCGGGGATTCAAGGAACGTAAAGAACATAAATTAGGATAAATTCAACACAGTGAGTGCAAAACGACCCTTCCCTAGTCTACGGACCATTGATCATTGCTAATGGCCATAGATATCCACAACATGTGCCTAAGTCACTTTAGGTTAGCTTTAAACAAGGACAATTATGGTGTTATGCTCATTCATTCACCATTTCACGGATAACAAGTTGCACAACAACTTTACATCAATTTAGAGTGTCATTACAATAGGCGAAACGATGTCGTTAGGCATCATCACATAACCATAACTGTATCAATAGGTTCCTTGTTGGTTCAATTACGTAGGTAAGAAGCTGGACCCATCACGTATGAGGAAAAAATACCATAACTTAAAACGTTGTAGGATTCAAATAATGCTTTAGATGCGAAGGAGGCAAACTAGGTTGATGTTAGATCCGAATTTCCATGATTTGATGCAAGGAATGGCATTGCAACAATGACTTCATCTCATGTATAATGGATGTCTTTAAACTAGCATATGTGGTTTCACATGGTTTTTACTTGTGTTACAAATTGTGGTTTAGATGCTACCTAAAGCAATCTGATGTTAACTACATGGAATTGTTGGTGAATGTGTTATTTAAAACTTTATGGGAATGACTAGACCGTGATTAGATTAATGTTGTTATTTCCTTTTACAATCAAATCAACCTTTGTGCATTGTTTTAGTTATTATAGAGCCACTATGGTTAGTGTCCTCAAATACATGACAATTACAAGTTTTCATCTAAGCCTCTAGATTTATAGTAGAGGATCAATGGTTAGGGGATATCCAACACACGTGAGTGGTTTTTTCCATGATTCATCCGACATCAATTCCCATACAAGGGCCATTATGTGTCGCCATGTGATTAATTACCCCTCCAATGATTCGAACCATGTTCACTCCATGGTCGTTAGGATATGTTAAGATTAAGTCAATGAAGTAGAAGTAAACCAAGTTTTGTGGCCAGGTTTACGTAGAAATCATCTTTGATTTTTTCCCACCCTAGAATGGATCCAAAGATTCATGTAGAATTATTTTGTAGGGAAATGCTCAACTCCATGCCTCCTCATAACTTGAGGTGAAATTTTAGCTCTCTAAAGGAGGATGGGACCCTTGAGTAGAAAAAAAGTACGAAGTACCACTGATAACTATATCTTCAATATGAAACTAATTGTAATTAAGTTTTAATTCATAATAATGATTTAGACACACGGGTCACATTCAAGTGGCATGTAATGATTGCCAAATTAGTAGTTCTACTATATCAAAAGTGACACGCTTATACATACCTCTCGACCCACTCATGGAAAATTTCATGTAAGATAACTCTAGCAAGGAACATTGGGCCTTGGACATAGTCTAGCTACTAAACTAAGATGGACGGGCCTTCCTGTAATCAAGGGCATCCTCCTTCTAAAGCTGGTAGGAAAGTACTAGGCTTTTCAAGATGTTGAGAAGAGTGTCTACAAAGTCTTGGTCTAAAGCAATTTCTGGCAATAGCACACATTGCTTTGAATGGGTACATGAAAAATCATTCGATGATGATTGGATGATTGAATGAATATTCACAGGCTTGTCACCTTTCACAGCATGTTACTGGTGAGTGGACAGTTTTCCAAGATGGTAAAAAGGTTTAAGCTATAGGTGAGAAAGTTCTGGCTAAGGAACCTTCCTGCACATAGTGACCTCCTCTAATAGATTTTTCTACTAAGCCATGCATGTAATTGCTACTATAAAGCGGTCCTAATTCTATGCTTTGCATGCCACTATAAACTCATGCATGCACCTGATGTCGTGTATGCACAAAGCAATGTAGAGTTGTTCCCACTCCACACATTGCAGGTGTTTTCCTAGTCATGTTAGGGTAACTGCACAGGCAAGACGGCCGAATTATCCAGCCACGTGTAGCCCCACCCTAACTATATTGATCTTAGTACCTAATAGTTTATAATTACATATTGCAAGTCATGAGGCAAGCACAAGCCTATAGTGCATGTACCACACAATGCTTTGCAGCTCCACTGGGGCACACGATTCTGCACCCAAACTGCTTGCCTTAAAGAATACAGCCACCAGGAGTTGTCCAGCTACGCTCCTAGGAGAATGGATTTGAATACATCCCGAATAGTGCAATTTGCCCTTTCTGCGACACTATTCAACAACGGGGTATATGGTGTAGAGAACTTCTGCACGATGCCCATGTCCTCAAGTTGCGACATGAATTTTGTGCTTTTGTACTTGCTAACATTGTCATAGCATAGGACTTGCAGCTTCTTGTTTCTTTGCCTATCTGCCATTGCTAGCCATTTGAAGAAGTAGGTTGGTGCTTCATGTGTGGTTCGGAGGGTAGCTCCAAAGAAAACGTGTTCCATCATGCACAAAGATGAGGATGTAACGGTATCCACCATAGACTGTTTTTGGGAGGAGTGGTCCGCAGATATCGGTGTGAACCAGTCTCATCTTTTGGTTTATGTCACACTTGCTTGCAAGAGGGAACATCTGTCATGGCAACTTGGCACAAACGCAGTCCTCACAAGGGTCAGTTATGCTTTGGCCACCTTTCTTGATGTCGAGGCCATTGATATGGCCCTTCTTCATCATGTATTCCACCAGCTGATTGCTGATGTGGCCAAGGCTCTTGTGCCACACTTCATCATCTGTACGTACTGGTTGGTGTAGACTTGCTGCTACAAATGGGGTATTCATCCCATCTTGAGCTGGTGCGCTGAAGTCCAGCTCAATCATGCCATGAGGAAGGAGCTGACCTTCTACAAAGGTTTTTCCTTCATGGATTTTGAGCGTGAAATTCTTGCCATTACTCATGACGCGAGTTGCTCTCTTCATGAGTTTGCCGAGGGAGGTGAGGTTAACGGAAATGTCAGGTATGTAGAGGAAATTGCCAAAATTGACCTGTGCTCCATCATACCTTGTCACGATCATCATGCCCTTGCCAAGCACGGGCACCTGCTTGTTGTTGGCCACTGTCACATAGCTCCTGTCAGAAGGATCGTAGTTGTGGAGGCAAGATTTGTGGTACGTGATGTGCGAGGTACACCTATTGTCCAGGTATCAAATATACGACGAGCGAACCAGCTTGTCGCTCTCACCGTCTGACAACTAGAACACATATGTAGTGTATTCAAACTGCTACCCTTTGATTTCCTCCTTCACCTTCTTGTCTGACTCCTGTCTACCCTTTTTATTCTTTTCTCCTCCACTCTCCTTCTTCTCTCCTCCTCGCTTCTTTCCCTTGAAGTTGCTCTGTATCCTCCATTTCTCCTCATCGCACAACCTCTTGAAGCAATCGTTCTTCACGTGCCCTTTCTTTTTGCAATAATGGCACGTGATATGAAGACTTGATCTGGTCAGCTGGCCTATGGCACTACGTGTGAGTGCCTTTGGGAGGGAGCACGTCAACTCATGGGAGTACGGTGATTTCATCACTGCATGCCTGTTTGACAGGGAGTGAGACGCACTTTTCTCTCCTTTATTCCGGTAACCTGCATTGCTCAAAATGCATGCTTTTCTGCATGTAAGTTGGCGGTCTTGCTGCTCTGTCAATAGCATATTGTAGTTGTATTCCTCTATCAATTCTGCTTCACGCTTGAAATTAAGAACCTTCTCCACGCCATCCTAGTCTCTAATGAGGCTGTTGAGTAGGAAGGTCACAAAGATTAGCTCAGAGATTAGTGTGTCTGTGATGGCAAGTAGGCCACGAAGCGACTTTGCCTTGTTGATGTAGCTATCAATGTTACTAAAGCTGTTGAGGCCGATGTGGGAGAGCTCTGTGAGGAGATGAGACTTGAAAGTGGAGTTGCCTGACATGTAGGTCCGTAGCAGATAGCACCATGCATGTTTGGCTAGCTCAGTTGTTACCTCATACATGCAAATGGCTTGCTGAATGTGAGGACTTAGCTGGTTGTCAAGCACCATGTATGCACCTTGCGTGAAGTAGTTGAACTCCAACACGATGTGTGGTGGAGATCCTGGGGGAGGAGGATCGTAATAGCGAGAGTAGAACTTCCAAATGCTATGAATCTGGGCCACTTGTTTGAACTTGTGGGCCGAGTGCGAGAAGTTCTCGCCATCAAACTGGTCGATCTTTATCTTGTGCGGATGCAGGAAAGATATTGCTTTTGCTGCTGTCGCAGTTGTAGTTTTTTGCTGTTGTAGCTGGTTTTGTTGTTGTAGCCATGCCATCTGCTACTGAAGCTCATTCATTTGAGCATCACGTGCGAGGTGAATCCCGCTGGCGGAGTAGCTCTTGTGGACCTAGTTGCTGCCTCAATGCCATGATCTCTTGCTCAACAACCTGGCACGTAGCTGCTTCTTGCTGCGCCATGCACTTTACTTAATCCGCCAAACGTAACGCTTCTTCCGCCTTGCGTTCTGCCTCCTCTGCCACATGGCGACCCTGATCTTGCCCTATGCTCAAACCATGCACAAAAGAAATCTCCTAAAGAGGTGGAGAGTTTGCACCTGAATTCTCCATCTCCATGTTGCTCATGTAATCCACGTTGCCTCTGACGTTTGTAGGCTGGATCTCACCTTGGGCGCTTGAAGACGTCAATTCCTCGGTGGCGCAGGCGACTAGATTCCAGAGCTCCTCCAAAACATCACTAGGTAGAACTCAAATTGTAGATGCTGTCAGCACTGACCATGCTCTGATACCATGTTGATGTTTGTGGGGTGCTGCAAGGGCTAGGTTCCTTATTGCTGGGACCATTGCACTATGAGAGAAACTACAGATATAGTAGAAAGCTGGAACTGAGAGAATGCTAGGACTGGATGACTATAGTTGATCACAACGATAGTAGAAGAAATAGTACAGAAAACACAGGTTAATTGGAGACTAACTCTGGACTCTCACGCCTAGACACAGCTCTTGGCCCACAGGTGGGCAACGTCTAGCAAGATAGCTCACCAAAGTTGCTTGGATCTTGGACGTAATCTGGCCACCTCTTCGAGGTAGTCAGGCCTTCAGGTAGTAAAGGGCATCCTGTCCAGGCTGGCTGACTGTTAGGCTTATTGGTGTCTTGAGAATATTGTCTGTAGAGTTTTGGCCTCAAGTGTTGTCTAGAAGTAGTGGAGGCTGCTGTGGTTGACAGCAAGCGGAAATCTTGGTGTTGACTGAGTTGTTGAATGAAGACTGCCAGGCTGGCCACCTTTTATGATAGGCTACTGGCAAGTTGACAGCTATCCAGGCTGATGGAAGCTTTCGGGTATAGGTGGGAACATTCCTAGACTAGGAATCTTCTTGTAGGCAGTAGCCCCTCCACTAGCTCCTACTGCTGAGTTGTGCATGGCTTTGTTGATGTAGAGCGGTCCTCGCTCCTAGCTTTGCATGTGGCTGATGACTCGTGCATGCATGTTGTGATGTAGTGCTGTGTCGTGCATGCATGCGTTGATGCAGAGCGGTCCCCACTCTAGGCCTTGCATGCTACTGCTGAGTCACGCTGATGTAGCACACTATGCAGGGCGTTCCACACTGCCCAGTCAGGTTTAGACCCACCCTCACTGGACCTAGCCCAAAACCTAATAATGCGTAGTCACACTGCACAACTGCTGAGTAGTCTGGGTCAGTAGGCATGCACAGCCCTGGTGTGCATGCAGCACATAGTGTTTTACACCTCTAGGGTCCATTCCCTCCCTGGACCTAGATGCGGAAAATGAAATCTGGCATGTACAAGAGGAGAAGAACTCCACCGTTGAACCAAAATGTTTTGAGAGAAAATTCCTTAACTCATTGCAGACTCCTTTGATTCTGAAACCAACTATGCCAGCTTGACCAGAAAAAAAGGCGCAGTAATCGTCACCTCTGACACATGTAAACAAGCGCAAATTACCAGTCAAGTCATTGTTATAAGGCAAATTCATCTATTCCATGTCAATGGATTGTGTTGGATACTCCATCCACTTCTTCAATAGCTATCTTGTACCCAGTAGCGGAAGGAGAGATACCACATGTGTAGATGTTTGTATTTGGAGTTATGCCACACATACCCCAGGTTCATTGTTAGTTTGCTCAAACACCCCATTGGGTACCGAAGGGATAAAAACCTATCTCGAGCCACAAGATGGCCATGATATGAAAACTCTTTTGTAGAAACCCGTCCACTCTCACAAGGATAAGTTAGTAAGAAGGATAACAAAGGCAGTTTATTAAGGGGTCATGCTTTGTGTCTTATGGGCATTGGAATAATTTCATCCAAATTTCGAAAAAAAATTCCCTCCTTTCTTAAGGTTCCATTTTTTAACCCACGATGTTCCTATATTTTTATTCGTTTGTGAAACAATGATACATGAGGCACGCGTGCTGCATTTACGTCCTTGATGTACAAGAGTCCCAAAAATTTGCAAGTGCGCATTTATGTTCTTACATTCATGGCCCATTATGCAAAGACTTCAAGATCTGTCCGTCGTTCGGCGAAGGTAACTTTTACCAAATGTTCCAACCTCTGGTGTCCCGCTCTGAATGTTTTTGACAACTTTGACCACTTTCCAGAATGATCAATAAGAGTGTCACAAACCACATCATCATTTTGATATCATGCGGTCCACTTCTTGACATCCCTCAATTTTTTTAAATAGGTGTCAAGATATTCTCAGTCCCCCCAACTTCTTGGCCAAGCTTCTTGAATCCACCACTAATGGTGTGACTTCACATGTGTGTCGCTCAGCTCGAAGGCCAATGTCCTGACTCATGCTTCATTATCACTCTAAAACATTGAATACATGTGCTTGACTCCCTCAACACTTGTCATTGAAGTACACTAACTTCTTGATATAAATTTTCCATCTATCCCAAAACCTGGAATGGTCTTTTGACATGTACCTCATCCTTGCAAACCACCTATCATCCGCTCGGTACAACATTTGGTATCAGAGCATAGCGGTGCTGGACGGGCAACTGACAAGCGAAGTACCTAGCAAAAACTTTCATGATTCCTAAATGTATCTTCATTATTTAGAAGATCGTAGACTTGTTGGCGACGACGATGAACACAACAAACGCTCCCAAAAACGAGGAACAATCCCTCGGAAGTACTCTTGTAATAGTAGATCAACAACACAAAAACAAAAACTCTCTCCATGTGAACCATGCGCTAGTGAAAACATTTGGAAGAAATGGTACAGAACCAAAGAATCCCAAGGAAAATCCAGTGACGGACTCCGGAGGCTCGGAAACCTTCACCCCCACCACAGCCTATTAGGTACATGTGTTGCACAATGGGAGGCACCGGCTCAAAAACACAAATCAATACGTGCACCCATCTACTCCAATAGCTCAACGTGGTGATGGAGGAGATTCAAGTTTCATGTGCGGACAAAGCAGTGCTCACCAAGAGAAAACTACAACTCTCACGTGTACCCCAAAGTCCACCGGTACTCCCAGAGCTGTTTGTTACCGCAAAATCCAAGGGATGGATAGTCATGATGTGGGTAACGACAAAAACAAAATTGACCTTGTGGCCTTGTTTCTGCATGGCACGACTTTGAGTTGGTGGTCTGTTCTGAAGGCCATCCAACAGCCGTAAGAGACCGGCGGAGCTGCATCAACGGATCTTGCGAGCACTCTCACATTGTGGTTCTACCTCTGGATGAGATAAAGCCAACATGGCTTGACTCTCTGATGCCATTGGAAACCTGGAGTGACTTTGCGCAGTGCCTTTGCTTGCTTCAAGAAGCTGAACAAGAAGGCTCATGCACAGTACAAAATCCAGCTTTGACGTCCGTAATCTAGTGTGGCAGAATACACTTGGCATGTCCACAAAATGTTCATTGGTAATGACCTCGCTCCGGATGAATTCTGTATACACTACAACAATATTTTGAAGCAATATGATTGGCAAGCAAACCCCATTTTCAGCATCCAACATGACTTTTAATGAATCATTGTAGTAACCGACCACATTGATTAGAATGCTCAGATGCAGGAACCCAATGGCTGGCAATCCCAAAGACACAATCATTAGTGTGACAGAGGAAAGTAATTTTCGGTGGAAATCTCATCTCTGATGGAGATTGACGTCATCAATCAGCACAATCAACTGCTATATTCAACTTGCGGAAACCCAAGTCATTTCGTATGCGACTCGCAAAAGCGGCAATATCAAGCCAAAAAGGAGAGGAATTCATAGAAGGAGATTGATGATTCAAGAAATATCAAAAGGCAAGAGTAGACAACAAGGCTCCTATCTGGTCAATCAAATGTGAATGGAATGATCGCCCATCTGAGTGACTCAAATTGCCACGGATGAGGTTTTGTGGTATTGCAAAGTTCAAGAAGGGGTACGAGGAATACCAACTAAGGATAATGATACGAGTGCAACCGAGGGGTTGTAAGTGTTGCAAAAAGGTGCTTGAACTACTAGATGGAGGAGCTCATCAAAGTTTTTTCAACGACGTCATGGGTTGGAAGCTGGGTTTGTAGACCAAACTAAGTGTTTTCGAGGGAAAGACGATCCACAAAAGACAACAGATCTATTGGACTTGCAAACCACGCCAACTACAAACCACAGATCTTCACTATGTAATGGTGCGGAGGACTTGCCAAAACAGCAAAGAAAAAATTATCCTTGGGCAAGATTTCCTTTACCGCCACAATCTGAAAGTTGACTGGAGGAACATAGTAGTCTACGTCAGCATTGTGGCAAGTGTCGCTTTCTTGGCAGAAAGCGACACTTGCCTCTATTTGAGCCACCCATAATGCAGCAACGGTTACAAAAACCAACAATGGTGGAAGTAACATAGGAAGTTGAATCATCTACAAAATGCCAACCAATATCTTTGGGGGCAGTTCGACGTCGGGGCCCTTCTTTGTGTGGCGGCTCCATCACGCGGCCCTTTTCTCTAAAACGCCAATTATGGGGCCTCGACGGCCGATCTCATACACCGTGGAGCCCTGCCGGCCAATATCAGTAACAACTGGGCCCTCCCACTGAATCCAGGTTGGTCAGATCGTGATCCAGTCAAGCCGCCGAAGTCAGCACGAAAAAAACGTCTTAGCGTTTGTTCTGGGTTCTCCGACAGCAAGATCCGATCGGCGGTGTTTTTTGTAGCTGTTTCCAATGAAATTACATTCGTCTCGCAAACCCATTCATTTTGCTGGTTTGTTTTGAAAAACCTCATGAGCCGTTTGCTTAACGGTGACTAAATAAGATGCAGTCGACTTCGACCTTCTTTTGACGACGGGGAGCCAGGGACCGGCTCATCGACCAGCTATTTCGAAGCCTACAGCTCTGCGCAGGGCTCTCGCGTTGGTCGCCGCCCGAATGCAGGCTCCAGCTCACATGGATCCGGCGTTGCGGATCCTCGCGGCACATTCTGCCGTGAACCAGGGCCCCAGGATCAATTTGGCCTATCTTTGGACGTGGCCAAGGAATATGTGAAACGTGAAGCTCGACTGTCTTGGATTCATATGGAAGCAAGGGAAGCGGAAGAACTTGTAGCTACCAAAGCAACAACATCGATATCCAAGAAGTTTGCAGCTATATCTAAAGTTTTTTCACAGCTCATCGAGTCATTTGAAGGGGTCTTTTCCCAAGGAACTACCCGAAGAGTTGCCACCGCGATGCAACATCGACCATCTGATATACTTGAATCCACGCAATGGACTAACTTCGGAAGGTACCTATCGGATGAGCGATCACGAGTTCACTTAACTCAAGAAACAGTTGGTCGAGATACTTGGACAAGGATTTTTTTCACCCCCCATGTCACCGTACAGTACACTAGTCCTTTATTCGAAAAAGAGAATAGGAGAGATGCGGATAAACATGGACTACCGACCGTTGAACGTCATCACCATCAAGAACAGCTACCCCCTCCCATGAGCACATAAGTGGGGCCTAAATTCTCGGCAAAATCAACATATAAAATGGTGATCCTTCGATCCGCATTCTTAATATGGACGTCAAGAAGACAATCTTCACACTAGATACATGCACATTGAGTTCACGGTCATGCCATTTGGACTCACAAACGCTCTCGCACCATTCATGAATGTGATGAACAACATTTCTTGACCATACATTGATGAATTTGTCGTCGTGTATCTCGTCAACATCCGGGTACACAGTCGCACCTCAGAAGAGCACAATAGACATCTCCAAAATCTTTTCAAGGTTTTATAAAGAGAGAACTTCTTTGGGAAAATCTTGAAGTGAAACTTTCGTTGCCGTTCGATAGAGTTCTTGGGCCACATCATCGGCGGTGGACAAATCACCACAGACCCGAAAAAGGTGGAGGCTATTGCTAATTGGACGATGCCCACACATGTTTGGGACACCGAGGTATTTTTGGGCTTGGGTATTTTTGCAACTATTAACGTCAATTCGTAAAGGACTATGCCTAGGTGTAAACGCTTCTCTCCAATCTCACCCATAAAACCATCGTGTACATTTGAGATGGTAGTGAACAATACGAGTTTAACTCTTTGAGAAATGCTCTTACCTTGGTGCCTCCCTTTCGACTTGCATATCCAATGGTAGACTATATCATTGCCACCAATTTGTCCGATCAAGCCATCAGAGACGTTCTCTTCCAAGACAACGGTGTTGGAGAACAACTGGTCGCGTAAATGTCATGAAAGCTACTTATGCCGGAACTCAACTATGAGGTGCACAAAAACAAAATGCTTGTAGTAGTGCATGTATTCAAGACATGGTCGTGTTTCTTGGAATGCAGGAGATGCATTGTTAGCACCGACCATCACACCCCAAAACATCTCAAGACACTGCCAAATGTGAGCCGTCGACAAACGTGATGGAGTTCCACGAGTTCTACTTCAATGACGACATCGAGTACCGGCTTGGAAAAACAAATCCAGCGGATGCTCTAAGTCGACAACCAGATCTAATGGATAAATTCAATAAGTTGCGCGTTGAATGAGATACGTACCTCGCAAGGCTGTTTTCAAAGGGTTACAAGCATTTCGACGGGTGCAAAGAAATCCAAGGTTTGGCTCAGCGACCACTACCGGCGACGGCGATTCACTCGCCAGATTGTTG
Organism: Penium margaritaceum; assembly: GCA_023375785.1. Taxonomy (NCBI): domain Eukaryota; kingdom Viridiplantae; phylum Streptophyta; class Zygnematophyceae; order Desmidiales; family Peniaceae; genus Penium; species Penium margaritaceum. The sequence continues at coordinate 23,339 of SZWC01001494.1, forward strand.
TCCATCCAAAGAAGGAGCTTTGATGAATGCTAAGGAGTGCCACACCAACAGTCTTAGGGGGCAATTCAGCGAGGACAAGATGCTGATGAAGTTGGTAAAACACTACTAGTAGGACAAGATGCAGACGTACGTTGCGGCCTTTTGAAAATCGTGCGGCAAAAACCTCGATGGATCAGGCCACTAGGTCCACTCCAACCTTATTTGTTTCGATAGAACCATGGGCCAATATCAGCATGGACTTCGTGACGAGAACTTCTCTTACTCCCGAGGGGTATGACGCAATTGTTGCCATGGTGGACACATTGTCCAAAATTTCGCACTCCACCCTGAGAACGACCATCGTCAACATAGGAGAAACATTGCGATTATTTCTAATGTAGATAGTATGGCTGCACGAAGTGCCACGTAGCACCGTTGGCGACAGAGACAGTCGCTTCACAACCCATTTTTTGCAAGAATTGATGACACGCCACGGCAATCACATCCAACTATCGGCAACGCTCCATGCTCAGTACGACTAGCAAACTGAGTGAACCAATGAGATACTCAAATAACTTCTCCAAAGTTTATGCGGGCCACACGAGACTGATTGGGTAGCAAAACCGCCAACCACTGAACTGGCATACAACTTGGCCACTTCCACCGCAATGGCTAAAATCCTTGTAGAGGTGGTACATGACATTGAGCGCCGGAACCTTACAAGAATCTAGGAATAAACACAACGGATCCTTGTAAAGATACAAGCAACTATGAAACGTGCAGCTGAACGACATCGCAATGATGACATGTTCATTGTTGGCCGTCGAGTTCTCCTCAACTCGACGGATATCAAACTTCAACGGCAAGACTTTGTGTAACCGAAACCCCTCTTATTGGGGCCGTTTGAGACCGTGCAAACATAAACTCTAGTCATTGCTGAACTTCTTTTCCCCGATAGCATGGTGATGCATGTAGTCTTCCACATTAGCAAGCTCAAGCACAACCAAAACCCCAATACGGACTTCCGCGGTCGAGACATCCACCTCCTTTACATGTGGACGGGGATATGGAGTAAGTCATTGAAGATTTCCTTGGACATCAACACCGTGGGAACATGACCGAGTATTTGGTTAAGTGGCACGGTACAACGTCACGCACAAAAGCTGGGAGCCCTATGATAACCTCCGGGGCGTTGATCACTTGATGGACGGCTACCTTTGTCGTCATCGGCCTATGTCTGCTTGCGCACCGAGACTTTGCAATTAGAAGGGGGAAAAGTGTTACGTCAATTACGTACACGAGTCCCAAAAACTCGCGTGTGGGCATTTCTGTTCTTACATCCATGTTCCCCTCCCCCTCTTGCGGCGACCTTGAGGATTTTTCGGCCGTTCGACTGATGGCATTTGTCCAGCTGCTTGGACCTCCGGTATCCCCTGTAGGAGTTTTGGACAACTTCGACCACTTTTGAGAACGTTCGACTGAAGTGTTACGATCCATGTCGATGTTTCAATATTGTCTGGTTGACTTCTCCACGACGCTCGACTTTTATGATAAGCGTCGAGATATTCTCAAAATGCGCCAACTTCTCAGCGGAGCTTCTCGAATCCACCACTCACTGTGCGATCTTGTACTGGTAACTTTGCTCGAATGCCGATGGCCCGACTTTCGCCTCATTCATATTCTCGACATTGTGTTCATGTGCTCGAATCACTCGACACTTGTCATTTAGTGCTTTATATGAATGATCCATTTGTCGCAAAACCCTGAATCGGCTTTGTCCTGCACCTCATACCTGTGAACCACCTACATTCTGCCCGGCATAGCAGCTGCGTTATCATATGTGACATTCTCTGAACGATGTTGAACGATGTTGTGGCGTGCTTTATTTAAGATATTGCATGGGCATATGAGGGTTATAGTTCCGAACTCAGGATATGTTTGATCCGCCTGACCTTCCGGGCGGACAGCAGCTGCGCGCCGCCGTTCCCTAACAGGAGCTTTCCCTCCGACCGAGACCAGACGCGACAGCGGACCAGCTGACCAAGGTGCACAGCCTCCAACCCACAGCCGCACAAACCAATGGCGGAAGGATGTGATCTCGGCGGCGGCGGTTCCACACTGGTTGCCCTTCCTGCATTCGTCGGCGTAGGGAGTTGCCGGCGTAGAGGGTGACAGGAACCCTTGTCGCATCAGCCTCACCCCCTGGCTCGGCGCGGTACACTCTCGTGCTAGAATCTGGGCCTGCTCTTTCCGCTTCTTCGGCCGTGACTTGCCGACGAAGTTTCTGTGTCACGCAGTGTTTTTTTTTTTGGTCTACCGTTCGAGTGAATTGGCCTATATCTTTTGGTCGGTGCCCTGCAAAAGATCAGCCTGACCTTCAGTTCTCCAGTTTTTCTTTGAAGCACTTCGAAGGGAAGTTTGAGAACCGACGAAAGGATCAGTGACGAGCTGCGCAGGAAGGGAGGCTGGCTGGCCAGACGCGTGTTTGACTCGCAGTGGCGGATCTCAGACTAGTGCAGCAATTTAAGCAAAGGTTGCGGTTGAGGACGGAGGAGTTTTCTGCTCGGACAATCTATAAAGACCTAAAAAAAGAAAAGGGGACGGAGGAATGTGTGGAAGGCGGCACTGCATGAAGCTGAAACCCTGAATTTGAGTTCAGAGGACGGGCATATCCGTCATCGTTTTTTTTTCTTTTCTCGGTCCTTTTTTGTTTGGTTCAACTCTCTTTCCTCTCGTTTTATCTTTGGAGGGCACCATCGAGGGAGATGAAGGCTTTGGTGTAGGCTCTCCTTGCAGCAGCGTATCGACTACCCCCCGCCATCCCCCCCTTAAAGGCATCTGTCTGGCATGGCTTCCCAAGGCAAATCAGAGGCAGGCGCAGAAAAATCCATTGCAGAAGCAGAAGCAGCAGTGTCAGCATCGCCGGCACCAGTGGAGGCACGTGACTGTGCCACTCCTGGAGACATCTCCTCCGCCCCTGCCCCTCCTCCCCCTGCTGCTGCTGCTGCTCCTGCCTCTGCCGCCGGCGCCAACTCTGCAGCTGCCAGCCCACCCACCGGGGCTGCTGACACCGAGGCAACGGCAGTGGCTGCAGACGCCCCAAA